>OZ026620.1:30884834-31117334 GCA_964020975.1 Hermodice carunculata
TTTTTCAATCGGGCCCAGTAAAATCATGTACAAAAATATACATAGTATGAAAAGTGGTACATAAAAGAAACATGATCAGATCCACGACATACGTAAAATTAAAGCACATAAAACCATAACCTATAATGTGAAAATGCAATGTTAAAATACGAAAGCCCATTAAAAGTTAAAACTATACATGGTCCAAACGTTAAGATTGTTCTCTGGTCCTTGTAAAATAAAACTGTTTGTATTTGAGCTTAAAAGACAATATGTCGTCTACACGTCTACACGTCTACACACCATAATGAGTAAAGGAACGTTTAAAAATTGCCTTGTTCACTGCAGGAACAACAACATCTAATGAACAGGAACGTCTAGTATTGTATGAGGCAACATCAAATACAAGCGTCACCTGGTCAGACAAATAATCAGGTGCAAGACCATTGACACATTTGAACATAAGGCAAGCTGTGTGAAATTTACGCCGGTCTTCTAAAACTTGCCAGTTGAGTTGTCTGACCAGGTCCACGCCTCTGGTATTTATAAAGTCAAAATTCCCAAAAATAATGCGGACGGCATAATTTTGAAGCCGTTGTAATGATATGGCGCCCCTAGTACTACAGGAGGCCCAGACGGTATCAGCATAATCTAAGTTAGGCTCGATGTAAGATTTATAAATCCGAATTAGAATGCTGCGAGGTAAGAAAGAACTAAGTCTACGAAGGATGGCCAGTTTACTATTGACTTGCTTTCGTAAGTGAAGTAAATGATGTTGCCAATTTAATTCATCGTCGATAACCACACCAAGATACTTGAAAGAATTAACTCGGGCGACAGGCTCACAATACATATCGATAAGAAGGTCAGAGTGACCACGTGTGCCTGAACCAATCAACAATGTATGTGACTGCTAGGGTTTGCACACAATTTGTTTCCCTTAAACCAGTGTTCAACGCTAGAAACGTCATTCTGGAGTCGAGACTGAACATCACTCAAACTGTTAGCTGAGGTGTAAAGGAGGGTGTCGTCGGCGAACAGATTACAACAGCCCTCGGTAACATATTGGGTCAGGTCAATGATATAAAGGATAAACAAAATTGGGCCAATTACGGACCCTTGAGGAACCCCGATTGTTACCTCACGAAATGTGGATACCTTGCCATTACATTTTACCTGTTGCAATCTGTCGGTCAGGTATGATTCAAACCATCTGCATTCAGCATCTTTAATACCATACTTACGTAGCTTGATCAGGAGAAGACTATGACTGATGGAGTCAAAGCATTTCTGTAGATCAAGTGAGCATACACCAGTAATAACACCTATACTTTTACTGGACATGAAGAGATGTGAAATGTAAAATACCAGCGTCGATGTTAATTGTAAAAATGCCTGGCAAAATTGCGCACATAACTGGAAAACTGAAAAAGTAAATTTCTGCAATGAATGAGCCGCCAGTTACACTGTAATATCTGAATCTTTCCAGCCTTAATTTAAGACTGAGTCATCACCTTCCTCGGAGCGTTCTGGGCGCAGTGTCCCCAGCCACTTTGCACGCCAAATTAAGATGAACGAATATTTGTTAACAATGTAACAATTCCTTCTACTTTAAGAAGTACTACTAGATCTAAAGGTACACCATAGGTAACTGGATAAGTTAAATTCTTAATAAGACGTGGTAATTGTGCTTAGGATAGGTACTAGCACCTAACGTAAAAGGCACCGAATTATACTCTCCTCACTATCCTTAATACAGTTCCTGTACCACTTTACACAAGAAACTGCTGATAGTTATCAAAAACGCGTTTCAATTGTACTTTGCAAACGTTCACACTCAACTTATCTCTGAACAGATCATTTCCAACAAATGGCGAAGCCTCAGTAAATTTTCCCTCCGTTGTAAACTACATCAAAATATCCAACCCTCATTGACCAAATAGGATCTTTCCAAGTAACAGTGTGAAACTATTAACATTTACTTTGGAAATCAACGTAACCCTCTTCCGTTTTAATCCCCCAAAAGCGCCCGGATGTAAATTGCCGTCTGTCTTTACGTTTTTACTGAAATTTCTGGTAATTAGAAGAAATTTTGCTGAGATTTGTATGATTGAAAAACTTTATTGACATAAGCCAGTACAGGATGGTATGGCATAATCACACAGCAAAATAACTGCAATTAAGTTATAACAGCAAAACAAGGAACTATCTCTACATATCTCAGATCTATCTCATACACACAGGTGCTCCAAAGGAGAGTATATCAGTATATGTACACACAAACGGTAAAAATATAGGATCCCGTGTTGGAATGTCAGGGCCGGTACCGAGGCAGCTCCAACCACGCCCCCTGTGGAATCGACGGCGAGAGCCGCCGAAGTGCAACTCTCTCTGCAGACCCTACGGGGGCTCAGCCAGAACCGCCCCAACCGCACCCCGAGCACCCCAACACAAAGCTCCCGTACAGTGAAAGGGCACAATGAGCTCATTGGCCAATTAGGGCTGCCCTTCTATTAAATGCAGCATTAACAAAAGTTAACATTGACAAGCAGTGTCATCCTTAACAGAGTTTGTATTGCGTATCTTACAGGCTCTTTGGTCCACAGGAGTTTTTGGTCTTGTGCACCTGCCAGATTTTATTTGAAACGTGTGAGCGCTTATTCTCAACTCACTGAATTGGCGACGTTTTTGCACAGGTATTCCAATGTATTGCATATCTTACAAGTTCTTTGGTTCACAGTGGTTGTTGGCTGGTGTACCTGCCAGATTCTATTTGAAGCGTGTCAGCTCTTATTCTTAACTTACTGAATTTGTCACGTTTTTGTACAGGTATTCCTAGTTCCAAGTATCTCTCCATTTCAAATTTTTGCCTTGAATTTGCTGTAGGCTCGTAATTTATGCTGGTCATTAGAGTTCAAACCATTTATTTCTCGAAGCCAACCAAAGCAATAAACATCCTGCAGTTTATTTTTAATCAAGTCAATTACAGTTCTTGGTGTTCGTCCACCAAAATTATTCCAAGTTTCATGAAAACCTAACTTAAACAAAAGGTCTTTTATGTATTTTAGACAGCACGTTTCCCCCAAATTACAAAGTTCATAATTTTGTAATAAACATTTACACTTCACAGAATCATGTTCACTTTTGACTTAGTACTATTGCCAACATTTTACACTGTTGCATTAGAGATCGATTTAGACAGGGAAGCTACCAAGCTCAGCTCTGACTGATGCATTGGTGGCTTTCCTGTGAACACCTAAAACAAACTTAGGGATGGTTCAACAATTTCATCAATTTTTAATTCGTACTTTCAGTACTTAAGGGGGGAGGGGGTTAAATGGGTCTGTACACTTTCATAGAATATGAAAAACGATGGTCCATTTTTGGCCTATTTTGTGCAATTTTGGTGTGATATTTTGGGAAAATTTGTACTCCAAGAACTAATTCAAAATTATTATAATGTTGTACCAACCCTTACAAAGCTTAGTATGAATGCGATGAGGTATGGCTTTGTCACATAGTTGGTTAAAACTACTTTAACATTCATGATGGCACGCCCTAGGTCGATAGCTTTCCTTGGAGTTTGTTGGGCGCATTGCGGCCAACCCGCGCCAAAGAAAGCTGCTGTCTGAGTCGTACTCTGACAAGGCATGGGTTAAATAGGCAAGGGCAAGAACAGGGGGTTCAAGAACTGCCTAAAAGAGGGCACTGTAGTCAGTGGAGGGCTAGGGTTGTGTGTTCCTGTTACTTTACATTGTAACTTGAAACTTAATAACTTGAAAACTACTGCACATAGAAACACCAAATTTCAGACAGTAAATCTTCTTCCTTACCTGCCTCTGTCTACAAGACACATGCCCGCCTGACCAAGTTTCAAGTAAAAGTCCAGGATGTAGAGTAGGTACTAAGGTCGCACAAATTAACTTCCGCTTCCGGACTTGAACAAGTTGATGGCTTTGGCACCAAGCTCTTGAAAGATTGCGCACCTTGAATCTGGACCCTCGTCGATAGAAATAACCAACTGCTGTCTGGTGAGGTCATACTTCTCTGAGCCACGGAAGACGTCTAATCTCTGTCTTGTCTTTAAAAAGACAAAAAAGGAGAGAATCCATTTCCCTTTTCTTTGATGTTTCTAAAGTTTTTAAAGGCTTCTTCTGCTGAGTTTCTAGCGGTAGCCCATCCCAAATAACCTACTTTTTATTTTAAAGACTATCTGTAATAAAAAAAAAAAGACTGCTGTCGAACAGTTTTCAGCATTTTTTGTGATATTTATAGTAAAATTCAGCTGCTCAAAGACGTACGTATAGTATTTCGTTGACATATCTTGAACATTTGACAGAGTATGGCACACCGGTCTGATTTTCAAATGAGAACAGTGGGTTTCCAAGGCCCCGTTGTAAAATTCAATCAAAGGTATCTGACCGATCATCTCCAACGTGTCACCGGGAGAAGGGGGTGTAAACCTGTTATTCTCTGTCAGCTAATGCCAAGGTACCTCGGGGCTGTATCCTTGGTATCCATTTATTTCTAGTCAATATACACAACAACACGCATAGGACTCTAGTATCTTCGAAATTGTTCGTATTTCCTACTGAGTCTGCCCAACTGGTCAACAGTAGCCCCAGGCCCGTCCACTTTTGAGATTAACTTTTGTGGCTTTAAGTACCAGAAGTCTATTTCTGTAATTTTTGCTTCAAATGGGGAAAAAAGAGCTCACCCCTATTTTTATAGAACGATCTTCTCCCAGACATTCGTAACACAAACTCCTTACTAGAGGACAAATCAAACTTAAATCTATTCACAGAACGCCTTACTTTTTCCCTAAACGTGATCTTAACACTGTAAATATACTACTCACCCCGACTTGTGCCTGTTATTTCGATGAAGATACGGAACATTTTTTAACTATATTAAATAGCCACACACAGAGCACTCCTGATGAACATTGTGTGTTTTACATCTGCGTGGGATATCATGCCAACAACTGTGGTCTGTACTGTAAGCCAGTTTGCTTTCGCAGAGCTTGGGGCTCCTGCACGAGTGACCTTTGCGGGTTCTAAAAATTTACAAAGCTCCCCTATTACGAATATACTTGCAGTGAATCAGGATTCTGGCAACCCAGCAGTTCAGATTTCTGGGTTGTCAGAAGGTTATTGAAGTACAGGTTCTGTCCATATAAATTCTTCTCGCGATTTTTTTCACTTCAATATCAGGAAACGGGAAAGCGCAAATTTGTCTTCTTCAGCTCTTTTGTGTGTGGCATTGGTCAGCTTGATCTGTTTTCTATGAACATGTGATCTTTGTAACCGCTATCTAACTTGTAAAGTACTGAAAACGACGAAAATATTAGTAGGGAATAAATAAATAAATAAATAAATAAATAAATAAATAAATAAATAAATAAATAAATAAATAAATAAATAAATAAATAGATAAATAAATAAATAAATAAATAAATAAATAAATAAATAAATAAATCTATCAATCAATCAATAAATAAACAAACAAACAAACATACGTATATATATAAAAACATATATATATATATACATAAACAAATAAATAAATAAATAAATAAATAAATAAATAAATAAAAAAATAAATAAAAGATATACCAACTCTAGAGTCAACATGTATTTGTTTGCAGACATCGTTTAGCACATTAAAGCAAATGCTGCTGGCCATTTAGGTCTAATATGACTGTTGCCAATCTAGGAGAGATCCCTGCTGCCCTGCAGTCAGTTTTGCTTTTGGCAATAAAGTTTCCTACATTATAACATCACTGTGCAATATTTAGAAAAAAAATCATCTCTACAATGTTGCTAAGGAACTTAGACTCCACAGCTGAATCAATGATATTTTTGTGTGTATCTGACCACCTTTGTGACTGTGTTAAAAGATCAAACGATGGCGCAGCGTTATCATCAGTAGGCTCCATTGACTATGAGGACAGTTTCCTTGAGCAATGGTTAAAAGATCAAACGATGGCACAGCGTTAACATCGGTAGGGGCCACTGACTATGAGGATAGTTTCCTTGAGTAATAGTTTCAAATAAAACAAAGTGATGCAATGACAAAGCTTAGATTTACGATGTAATATGACCAATCTGCAGCTGCTCACTACCAGGTCCAGGCTGTGGCTATCACTATGACGCAAAGCATCACCAGATTGGAAAACGCATTCTAGAAAGTTCAAGCACAAAATGTGAATAGGCACTAACAACTAGATGTAGTATGTCCCACAACAGTGTCGGAGACCTTTAACCACCCCACACAGAACTAATACTAAAATCATCATCATCCAGTGCTTTAATTAACCATATACATCTGTGAATTGTACCTGTGAGGCCCACGGTACTCATGTCAGTTTTTTCATGTATCATAAACAATTATGGATATATATTTAACCCTCAAAGTGCTAATCACTGCTATAGTTGCTTTCTCATTACCATTAAACATATAATGGTTAAAAGAGTCAAATTCCTCATGAAGATACCTTTCATTAAAATACCAGCAAGCCTTGTTTGAAGCAAAAAGTAGTCTTAGTCAACAGCTCTCCTCGGGAATCTTTGCGCGCATTGCGCGCAAAGTGTCACGAGGAAAGCTGTTGACTCAATCTTAAGTCAGCACTTTAAGGGTTAAGATTTGGGGGTGTCCAGCGCATGGGATTTTCCGATGCAGCAGTGGGACACAGTCTTATAACCAATGTGTATACGATATAAGATTCAGGAATGTCGAAAGCAAGGACATGGTTCAAGCCAGTGCTGACCAAGATGTGATCAATACCTGCCTCGCACGGTAACGTCAACGCTAAAACCATAAGCGGCTTCGAACTGGATTTCGCTCTAAGTTGACCCGACAATGTCACAAATTGCATTTGATGAAACATTTCCCAAAGTTCCACAAGGAGAAAAATTGACAGTTTGCATTGTAAATGAGTGCACCAAAAACAGACCATATTTCTGTGAATTAAAGTGCTAAGTCAATTTAAACAAATTCAATTATTGCAAAATGAGGTCGATCAAAGGGCTGGAAAGCTTTGGACTCCGATATTTCGAATTGCACTCGCAGATGGGGAACGAATTTTGAAACGGCTATTTCTTTGATTTTCTTTAAACAAAGACTTATTTAAACTTGAGTTTTTGTTTGTTTTTTTTGTTTTTTAATGATTTTCTGTCGAAAATATCGGTATAAAAATGAAGAGCTTGCGTTTTCTCGGCATCTTCAAAACCTGAACCAACCTACAACTTCGCTTCTCTGTCACAGGGGACATTAGAAAAAACACTAGATGAAATCCCTCAATTATTTTTCATGTTTAATATACAATAACTAAAGTATTTAAAGAATGAATGTCTTTTATGATCTAGATTTCAAAATAGTGGGGCGTACCTGGAGCTCCACTTGTTTACACAGTAGTTATCACCGTGAGGCGCAAAGTGCTGGTATCCGTGCAATAAACTTACTCACACACAGATTGTGTATGTGTGTGTTTATTATGTTTATGAAGAATGTTACAAACATATTTGGTTTTGAATTGCAACCACTTTTCTATGTTACTTCTAGCTTATGTTCACATGATGTGCATGCAGACGTTTTACAATTTTGAAGCGTAAATCTTTTCATGACATTCTTAAGCCACTGCCTAGATTTTTTAGAAATTGTGTGAAACCATTTTTACACCTTTTTCCTAAACACGATGGAACGGGAAGTTGGATGGGTGTCTAGACTGTTCAAACCTTCTTTACACCAGGGGGCGCCACATCAAGTTAGCAATTTTCTAAGGTTTCTTTACTTTGCAAATCTAGGAATGTCATTCTTTATTGGCAAGATATAAACTGTCTGTGTTAGCTTTCCACAGGCTGTCCTCACAGCTTCCTCGGTATAATTGTTCTAGAAAATAATTCCAAATGTTCTGAGAGGTTATCTTGCATTTCGATCTCGCTCAGTGGTTGGTGCACCAAATTGAAATGCGCGATAATTTTGTATTTTACGACAAATAACATTTGCACCCACATTGAGCGAGGAAGGGCATTTCTGGAACTAAAATATGTATCCCCTGTCTTGGTGAACTGCATTATTTGCGTAACTTATTCATGTAATGCATTAGCAATCACGGTTCCGTCTTAATTCACATCCTCGAGCGAGACATGGGCAGAATTGTTGCACTAATTACAAAGAATATTGCCCGCAGAATCAAAATAAAACACGAATAATCAACCCTTTGCTGTTTCCTAATTTCAACCAGATTACGTTTCTCAAAGCCACGCTCCAAGTCGAGATGGAATTTTACCAGGTAAGTTGTCTTGTGTGGTTAGCTGCATAAATCGATAGCCAGTCTTTCAATCCAGCTCCGCATATCACCAAAGGTTCAAGTTGGAGGTCGCTTCATTGACGCACTGTGCCGCCAATACTAAAGGACTATACAATTAATTTAATTGTCAGACAACCGCAAGATTGGGCTAATGAATATCCTATTTCTAGATTCAACCGATATGTAAAGATATTACGGGCTTCTCTCGCTAGCACATTATGAAATTTTTACGCCATTGCTTTCACACAGAATAATCGCAAATGAGCTGGCCATGCAATTATCTGCTCAGAGTATGTCAACTCTCTTAGTCATTGCAATCGGCATGGCAGTTTCTGGCCAAGTGGTTGCCTGTGGGGGTTTTCCTAGTTCATAGCCCACTCAGCCCGCTTTAGCAGGCAAACAAGATGGCTGAAACATGCAGGAAACAAAATTCAAAGGTATCATTGAATAGACGTCATTAAACATAAAGCACCGTGGGTGTCACGTGACATTGTCCTGTTAGAAATGAAATGACGACTTCTTTGTAAATTCTCATACCGAAATACATGTATAAACGAACTAAAGAAGTAAATCCGATAACAGTATATAAAAGGAGTTCTGACATCTATTTGTTTCGCAAGTAATGACTGAGCATCCGTACACATTATATTTTATATTATCCCTACCATCGCACAAGAGGAAGCTGACTAGAAGAAGTAGTTTTAATGCAAGCTGCTCTGTGATAATTACTGCAGGAAATAGTGACTGGGAAAATTAAAACCTGTATGCCAACTTAAATAGGCTGCTGTCTGTGTTACCAGTAGAATTTGCAGTTTGCATTCAACTGGGAATCCTATCGCAAGTATAAGATATTAAACGTTCTAAGCACGTAAGTTGCTCCTTAAAGAATACATTAATGGAGACAAAGGTGTAATTTAAGAAAATACTATTGTATTTTAGCAGCGATACATTGTATATTAACAAACACTGTAACTGTCCTGTCAGACCTGTCAAAAATTGCTGTAGTTTCCAAATACTATTTTGTTTCACACTTTGGATAATATTTCCAGCTCAACTGACACCAGCGTGATTAGACAGATAGTTTGAGTTCCTGTCACTGAAGCAGACGATAGCAATTTTGCACGCCAAGTTTCACGATCGGAAGGGAAAACGTTGTCAATCTTGACTCAGATACACAGGTTGTCTCTTCAAATCTGCACCGATATCCCAACAGAAGATACAGTATATTCTCCCCATTCATACTACCTAAGAGACTGAAAATGTGGTTTTAATAAAAATAGGGACATAATAATAAAACATAAATAATAATCGGACTGTAAATTGAAGGCCTTAATATAAAAAAGTTTCTTTCCAAGGGTTAAATTCGAGATTCTACTGTAATGCTTCTTATGAAACACTTACTATCAACAGCCAATCATTAGACCCCATACCAGAATGAGTTTACCTATTTTTCCATGTGTGACATTTTCTGCTGATTTAATTTTTAAATCCTTGTCAAACAAATAAAGTAAATTGTCCCTGCAAATGTTTTGCAAATCCATGATTTCTTTGCTTGGCAAAGGCCATAATTTGAAACTACAGTACCAATGAGAATAGAATATTTTTATTTGGGGGAACCGATTCAACTATGACTTTTTTGTCAATCGATCCCAGTAAAGTATACATTAAATATATAACACACATAAAGTAAATTATACAAGTATAAAGAGAACAAAGTAAATTAAAGGGAATTTCTTTAGCTTGTACCGATATTATAAGCTGAAAAAACAAACTGAAGAATAAATGAGAAACATAAATTCAATACAATGAGCTGAAAATCAAATAGTCAAGTAGAAACATTGACTTAACTCATTCCACTCTGATAGAAGACTGAGTCAACAGCTTTCCTTGGCGCGCTCTGGGCGCATTGCGCCCAGAGCGCGCCAAGGAAAGCTGTTGACCATGGGCATATAATTTGGAATGATCTTCCATGCAAGTTTCATCCAAAATATTGAAAAATAATCCCTAAATTAGTAAAATACAAGTAGCAGACGACATTTAGATATCAGCGGGAAAAAGCGTCATCAGGGTGGAATGAGTTAACACACACAGTTCCATCGCAAGTCTTTTTGACGTTTACTTCTTCCAACTGAATGTGTAAAATAGTAAAAAAAAAAAAAAACGTTTCTATTCCACACATATCTCTAAACTGCTTGCACAATTATCTGCCAAAGTATTTCAAACAGTTTAATTATGTAAAATGAATTATATGTATTGCGTGCGTGTGTTTGATATGACTTTAAAATTATTTATGTACAAAGGTATTTTTATGCATGTATGATTAAAATGATGATTTATTTTACATTTGGTAATTTACACAGTATGAAACCCATGATATTGGGTGCCCATTGTTTGTACAATATTCATTGAATTACTATCCCCGAGACACGACGCACTCACTTGAAGGATCTGCATTGAAGAGACAAGAGACGTGGATTGGGGTTTGGGTGAACCAAGATGTAGGTCATGACAGACAGACAGATAGACAGACAGACAGACAGAGAGAAACTTTTTTCTCCATTGCAATCCAAACTAGGAATCGCCAAAAACCGTAAATTGTCTCCTTAATATTATTGTATACCGGTAGTATTTCGCTTGATCATCTTCATCTGATTATGGTGCCCTTATAAATCGCTATATTATATTCAATTAATGTGACATTCTCAAAAAAAGTTTTAGATGCAACTTTTAAATTACTTCTCCGTTAGAATCCGACTTAGAAAAGAAATCGTAAAGAACAATAGATCATCATAGGATTGATATCCCTGACGCGTAAAACGCTGTTAAGTACATGTATTCTTCAAAGAAAAAGAAACTGGCTAACAGAGCATACGCCTCTCAAGTGTAAGTAATCCATAAAAACTGACCTCATAATAGTCATATTCAAATCGCGTTTTTCGGGTCCACAAACAAGACCAAACTGTTACGGGTGTTGTGTGACCATTGTATATTTATCTTTTTAGCTACACACATATTCTTCGTGGTGAGGCCTTTATAAAAAATATATAAATATAATATTGTGCAATCCATCTCTTACCATGGAGTATTAGTTACACTGGTAAGAAATAATGAAAGCCGTCCTCAAGAACGGGTTGGCTATTCAACTAAATTGGTTTTGTGTCTGTCTTTGTTCAGCAAGATGCAGTTCATTCTCAGTCTGGTGTAAATAATACATGTATTTCTTTCCCAAAAATATAACATTTCATTTCACTTCGGCTTCAATTAATTTAACTTTTTAGTAAGTTCATCTAAAATTTTGGAATTTCTAACGTACTGTGTTAAAAGAGTTCAATTCGGAAACGGTCGCGCAAAAAATTGCCCGTCTAATGAACAGTGAACGAAGTTGTGGCATATGTATTTTGTCCCATTACCGTGCAATTTATAAAAAAAAATTAAAACTATTATAAATAAGGGTACCATTCCAGTCGAATTTATATATTTATGCTACAAATGGATACAATGAACAAGAGTTAATTATGTCAATACACATTCAGGTTTTTAAGGCACTCTCTCTCTCTCTCTCTCTCTCTCTCTCTCTCTCTCTCTCTCTCTCTCTCTCTCTCTCTCTCTCTCTCTCTCTCTCTCTCTCTCTCTCTCTCTCTCTCTCTCTCTCTCTCTCTCTCTCTCTCTCTCTCTCTCTCTCTCTCTCTCTCTCTCTCTCTCTCTCTCTCTCTTTGTTTGCTGCCTTGAATTTTGAAATCATATATTCTTGTTCGTTGTGAACTCCACGCATGACTGACACGTGAAACAAGTATATTCAGTCTGGTTTAATAATAATAATAATAATAATAATAATAATAATAATAATAATAATAATAATAATAATAATAATAATAATAATAATAACAATAACAATAATAATAATAATAATAATAATAATGTGGCTCTCTGCTTGTCCGCCCCGGTCCTGTGTCACCGTGTGACACAGGTGGCCTGAAAAAAAAGTACATGAAGCGCCGGAAACCATGGTAATCCTTACCAGCTTGTGCTGCCGTGTTTTCCAGGACTAGAGCCGAGGCAATGGGTCCACCATCCACTTTCTCACAGCTGTGGTGGGCCCCTGGTCCTGGGTATATCCCCATACACTCATTGCTTGTACTTTTTAAGAAAAAAAA
The DNA here is from genome assembly GCA_964020975.1 of Hermodice carunculata. Lineage (NCBI taxonomy): Eukaryota > Metazoa > Annelida > Polychaeta > Eunicida > Amphinomidae > Hermodice > Hermodice carunculata. The sequence goes on from OZ026620.1 coordinate 30,897,279, forward strand.
ACCATCCCTCACACACCCTACCCCCGCCTCTAAGGCTCAGGCTTTTCCCATGGGAGCACCCATGGAGCCCTTAGAAGGGCTACCGCCATTCCCTTCCCTCCCTGCACTCTGGGATTCTTATTTAACCTGTTACCTTCCAACTCTATTATTTCATTCCTTTTCTCCCGGCATCTTACCAGGTAATCGTGTACATTTTTGCCTCACAGAAAGCCACCTTTCAAACCTAAATCCCATGCTACACGTTCCTCTTCTTGTAAACACCGAACCTCTTCTAAACCCTTGTAATTGTAATCTTCCCTGTGCCACTTGCTGAAAAAAATCTTCCCTATCTCTCTATATGCATCGCACCACAACAGCCAATGATCCACTGTCTCATCTGCCCCTTGTCTACACATCTTACACTTTCCATTACTACCTGTTGTCCACTTCTGTTTTGTCTAGATTGATTACTCCTGCCCTACTTTGAAAAAGAAGCTTGGATCCCTTCCCTCCATCCCAACACACACTTTTCTTTGGCTTTTCTAATGCCTTGTATGCTTTCAATGTACTTTTTTACGTGACTCCTCTTTTCCAGTCCTCTTTCCAACCCTTTGTAATAGTCTTACCTATATATACTTTCCAACCATCCACATCATTATATACTGTTAATTTGTATCTCTGTGCTAACTTGTCTATGTCTTTGTACAATGCCATCTGCAAAAAAATAGACCTGGAATTTTTAGATCACCTACCTTTATTCCTTTATCACACTCCATCAACTGGTCCCCCCAACTCCTTAATATACAGAGCAAACAAAATTAGGGACAGCACACATCCCTGCTTTAGCCCTACATGTATATCCAGACGTGCATTCTCCAATTCTACCTTTCCTAGTGAAAGTGTACAGTCTACATCTTTATAGAGAGCTTTCAGAATTTCTAGAAAATTCCCACCAAATCGTAGTCCACTTGGTTTTTCCCATAGAGCATCTCTCCATACCCTGTCATCAGCTTTCCTCGCACCTAAGAAAACCATGAACACTTTCTTCCGCTTTTTCTTGCAAGTTCTAACACCTAGGTCGATGTGAAGATGTGGTCACCTGGCCTTCTACCTGGTCTGAATCCATTCTGAATTTCCCCCAGAAGACCAAGCCTCTCAACTATTCTACTTAGTCTCCAGTACATTATTCTACTGAATATTTTGCCCACATTTGATGAAATCGCAATACCCCTACACTGGTCCAATTGGCCTCCTGAGCCCTTCCTTGGAATATATGAAGTCCTAAGTCTATTCCATTCTTTTGGTACTTGTCTTTTTGTCAATGATCCTATTGAAAAGCAACTGTAAACTATCTTCAATTTCTTCTGGCCCTCTCTCTATGAATTCTGTCAAGATATCATCTGGTCCTGGAGCTTTGCGCAGCCGCATATGTTCAAGTGCCATTTTAACTTCTATACTTCTGAACCTACAACACATCTCTGGATCCCATTGATCCTGTGTGTACTCTGCTTGACCCACTGGTACTGTTCCCTGATCCCACTGTGGGTTATTGACTTCTTCCCAATGCTCCCTTAAAGCTTTCTGTATTTCTTCCTTTTTATTTGTCCTAATCCCTCTGTGCATGATTTCCTGTGCTTTATTGTGTTTTCGCCGATTAACCTTTTTCCAAAAGATGACTGACCCTCTCCCACCCCCCCATTCTCCATAATTTTCCTTGTCATTTGTTCATTATCACTGGCCCTCTTCTCTGCTTTCATCTCTGCTACATTCCTTCTTCATTCCATATACTGTCTCTTAGCTTCTTCTATATCACCATCAGAGTACCTGGTTTTTCCTGGCTAATCTCCATGCTCTATTTTAACTCTATTTCTTTTCATAGCTCCTTTCAGCTCTGGGTCTTTTCCATACCCTAGGTTTTAAGCTGGGATTTCTTTCTACCTGTCTTTTCCTATGCTACCTTAAGAATCCTTCTGGTCAGGTCCCCATTCATTTCCTGTACTTCTCCTTCATCCTCCCATCTATTCTTCCATTCCTGTAATTCAATACGTAGAGCATACAAACATACATACATACATACATACATACATACATACATACATACATACATACATACATACATTCCCAATTTTCTCAGAGGTTAGCTTCACTGTGCAGACCAAACATTTGCCGCCAGTGTTTTAGGAACCACATTGTCTTCTATTTATACATCAAATGGTTGTCACTGCAAGGCGGATCAAAGGAGAAGCACTTGTATTTCGAAGAGTCGCAAAGGAAAAGGTCCAAATGGATCATTTGCGACTTCGGGTTGCATAAAGGAATGGATGAAATGGAAGAAAGTTGCATCTTCTATAGTGAATGAAATATAGGAACGTCTTCAGCGTCGACATTTGCTGACTCTGAATCCTTTCACATGGGCACACAGGTCCCACCCAATGTGACATTTGGCATTCCTAATATATGCTTTTTTACAGCAGAAACAAAAAATTTAATTACAATCATGAGCAAATCTAAAGCACCTGGTACTGACGGTTTTGGACCTTTGCCTCTCAAACAGGCAAATAGAAATATCACATTCTTTCCATCGTGAATACTGTTTTTTGTTTTTGTTTTTATTATTTTTGTGGGGGGGGGGTTGGGGGGGTGTTGGGGGGGGTTTGTTGTTGTTGTTTTTGGGGGGTGTTTTTGGGGGGTTTGGTTTTTTGTTTTTTGTTTTTTTTTTTGTTTTGTTTTTGTTTTTTTTTATTTTTATTTTTTGGTTTTGTTTTGTTTGTTTGTTTGTTTGTTTGTTTTTTGTGGGCGATAAGAAAGTCCGGAGATGTTTGTGATTTCAACAGGTACAGACCAGTGTGCATACTTTCCATCCTCAGTAAAATCATTGAATGTCATATTCACAACTCATTGCTTGATTGCTTGAACAGTCACTATCTTCTATATTTCTATCAGTCTGAATTTAGACGGTGACCTCTGTATTCATGAGAAACACCTCTGAATCACATGATCGACAATCGGATAAGAAATAAGGATGATGGGAAATTTATAGGTCTTTTAGACATTTTGAGGGTGAAAATCAGCTGAATGAGCACTTTGCACAGGCTGCTTATGGATGGATAGAATAAACTCACACTTCACGTAGGACAGACTAAAACTCAACTTTGATATTGAAAAAGTTATAGATCAGTTAAAACCCCAAAACAGCTGTGGTAATGATAATTTTTCTAACATTATCTTAAAACAACTTAAATCACCCTTAATTGAACCTATTTCAATAATGACTAATCAAAGCCTCAACACAGGCATATTTCCTGATTATTTAAAAATAGCAAGAGTGATACCATTATATAAAAAAAGATGAAGATTACATCTTTTCAAATTATAGACCTATGTCTATTCTACCATCAATTTCCAAAGTATTTGAAAGGGTAACTTTCAATCAGCTATATGATTTTTTTTCAAGAAAACAATTTATTTTATAAAGGTCAATTTGGTTTTCGAAGTGTTAACTCAACAGAACTGGCAGCTGTTGATATTGTAAATAATTTAATTCATGATATGGATAAAGGCAAACTTCCTCTATGTATTTTTCTCGATCTGTCTAAAGCCTTTGATACCATAAATCATAATATCTTAATTCAGAAGCTGAGCTATTACGGTATCAATGGTACAGTAACACCTCTAAACCTCATGCAAAATTATTTAACTAATCGTAAACAGTATGTAGACATAGATGGTACCATGTCTGATACTACCTTGATATCAACTGGGGTCCCACAGGGCTCTATTCTTGGTCCACCTCTGTTTATTATATACATAAATGATTTATCAAATGCTAGTGAACTATTTAAATATATAATGTATGCTGATGATACTACTCTTTACACATACTTAAATCCAAAGGATCAAAATTGCTGCATTACTGTAAACAAAGAATTAAATCTCCTAAGTGAATGGCTTAAAGTTAATGAGCTCTCTCTAAATGTTAATAAATCAAAATTTATGATTTTTCATCAACCTAATAAATCTTTCAATGTACCTGAAATTTTAATGAATAATATCTTAATTGAGCATGTAGATAACTTCAACTTCTTGGGACTTACTTTAGATGAGGAACTTGCTTGGAATAACCATATTGCTAAACTATTGGCATCATCAATAAGTTAAAGCATTTTCTTCCCTTAAATACAAAAATTACCTTATACAATTCTTTGATATTACCTCATATAAATTATGGCATACTTATCCGGGGATTCAAACATTATAAAATAACAAAGCTTCAGAAGAGGGCGGTGCGTTGTATATCTTGTAGCAATTATAATGAACATAGTGAACCAATTTTAAAATTTTTGAACCTATTGAAGGTAGCAGATTTGTTTACTTTAGCCAAACTTAAATTTTATTACAAATTTGTGCATGAGAAACTTCCGACAAGACTGCTTTCATTACCGTATATATTTATTAGACATACACATAATCACGATACTAGAAGTATAAGAAACGTTGGGTTATTTATTAATCGAGTTGATAACAAATTTGCGCAGGAAAGTCTCTTTTTGATTTCCCAAAAGTCATAAACTCGACTGATGACAACATATTAAATAAAATCTCATTACCTAAAAGGTTTTTCAAACTATGTGAAAACGTTTTTGAACAAATACAACCAGGAATGCACTGTGTATGATTGTTACATTTGTCAACAAAATAATTAATCTCACGGTTTTTATCCACCATAGCATTTTAAGATAGTTACAAGAATTTATCAGTCACCCTGATGTATAACATATTTCTTTAAAATCATCATGTTCATAACCACAATTCTTGTTACAAGGGTGGCTCTTGCGACAGCAACATGCATAATGTTATAGCAAGAGTCTCCCTTGACCAACTTAGACAGTTGTTTGTTGAATCAATATTTATGTATTATACCATTTGTTGGTCATAAATCAAAGAATTCTGAGTTCTGAGTTCTTTTAGACTTTATCATCATATAGAAAAGGCCAAGTGTTCTAATGAGTAATCAGCTTTAGTTTGGCTTCAAAGTTGGCGTTTCTATAGCTACAACACAATGTCATTTACTGTGCTGGAAACAGTAAGCTATTATAACAGTAAAGGCACGACTGATTTTGCGTTACTTCTTGACGCTAAGAAAGCATCTGATCTAGTTCATTCTTGTATACTTTTTAGGGAACTTATAAATCGCCATTGATTCTTATACTTTTATTAAGTTTTTACACAAGTTACATGTGAAGTAGGGTGATATATTATAATATCCCAAACGTTCTGTGCAAGTAGTAGTGTTAAGCAGGGCGATGTTTTATCCCCTGTTTTGTTTGCTTTACCTATGGATGCCTTGCTTTTGAGACTGGAAGCGGCATAAGAAACTCCCATGTCGGAGCTAGATCCGATGCAGATGATCTTAGAATACTTGTCCGTCCAGTATATGCTTTAAGAAAGGTGGTACAGATCTATGATGTTTTTATTGTGAAGTTAAAAAGTCCAAAAAGTTTTTTTTTTTTTTTTTTTTTTCAAAAGCCCTACATCTCATGACTTAAATTTTTCCGTGACTGTGAATGGTGATAGCGTACAACTTGTTGAAGAAGCGGTTCATCCGGGTCATTTTATTTCTACGTACAATCAGAGTAATATGGTAAGAGCAGTTTTGGGGGCTTTTTGAAAAATGGTTTATTTACTTTTTTATAATGTAGCTGGTCATGATACATATATGAGACTGCCGCAGAAATTTCTATGTATAATCTTTGGCCAGTCTATGGCAAGAATTTTAGGTTTAGGCAGTCAAAATACACTGTGTTTACAGCTTTGAAGCTCTACATAGTTCAGCATGAGTATCTACGTTCACTCGACCAGAGCACGAGAAGTCATGCAAATGTTGTGAAAGAACCTGTTGAAATGCGTGACGACTTTGGCAAGTGTATACTGACAGGAGAGGAGATTGGTGCTCTGATTCATGACTTATGTACAACCCAGGGTTCAGACTCGCGTGCTTACTTTTTACGCTATGATAGTTTTTTTTCAGTCTTTTCGAGACCTGAGCTTTGTTGAGCTATATATATTACTTTGTCATTACCTCTGTATATCATAAGTCTTATAGCAGACGAATAAAGATAATATATTACTGCTGCTGATAACAATTTTAAAAGGCTGACATTCTACAGCTGAATTATGATTTCAGGCTATAACTATGGATCCTGGTGCATAATTATTAACTTGTCTTTATAAACTCCCATCAACTTTCTTTTGAGAGACAGCAGTTCAAAATATGAAATGTTTTATCGTCATTTACATGAATGTGAAAGGTAAGGGGTAAGATAATTCGATACAACTTGAATTAGTCTCAGACAAAAATTCCAATTTCTGTAGAATTGGTACATATGTAATGACCCCTTACTACAAACCTAAGTCAGTCAAATATGTTTTACATATATATTGTGCATTTTGGTAAGTAATTACTTGCATACAAGGAAAGACACATCAAAATGAAAATGCCAAACTCAAACTCGATTTGGCACACACTACACAACATACAATGTTAAGTCATCATTGTTTACAGACATTTAAAATGTAGATCCAAATGACCTTGACGTTGACCTCTGATTGCCCCCATACATTGAAGGCTTTAGTATTCTTCAATATGCTACTGTAAACATACTACATAATGAAATTACAGAATGAAATTTTGTTTAAATATGATGCATTTTATTACACTTTTTTGTGGGTTGTGAATTTCCGTGGATGCAAGTTTTTGAATTTAAGTCATTATTGAAAGGTTTTGCCAGATTAAAGCAATACAGAAGGCGTAGAGCTGCTGCTATAACTCCAGTCATTCTGCTAAAATTACATGACGTCATGGATCTTCACGATCCTTTGTTTATGGCTGCCTGGTCAGCCTTTTTGATTGCCTTTTTTCTGATGGCCAGAAAATCGAATGTTGTTCCACCTAGTTTGTCTAAGTTTAGTTCTCTCAAGCACTTAATCAGAGGTAACATTATAATTTCTGAATCTGGTTTACTAGTGTCGCTGTTTTGGTCAAAGACCAATCAATTTGGTTCGCGGGGTTTGCAAGTTCCTTTGCCCAGAATTCAAAATTCGCTTTTGTGTCCGATTAGTGCTTTTGCACGCTTAGTTTCTAAAGTTCCTGGGCGTCCCGATTTACCAGCCTTTGCGTATGCAGTCAAGCCGAAACCTTTGATTTTGACGGAGTATAAATTTGTTAAAGTTTTGAGGCATTTTCTAAATTTGGCTGGTTTTAATGCCATGTCCTTCACGGGTCATTCGTTCAGGAGAAGTGGGGCTTCCTTTGCCTTTAAGGCGGGGGTTCCTGGGGAGTTGATCAAGCTTCATGGAGATTGGGCCTCCAGTGCATACTTGAGTTACCTGGATTTTTCTCTAGACTCAAGGTGGGCTGTGTGTTCCAAAATGAGGGATTTAATTCTTCAGTTACATACATTTTGATTTAAGGCTAGTCTTTTTGTGAAAGTAAGAACTTAATTGTCAAATAATTTTTTGATGGATTGCTCTTTTTACTTTCCTGTCTGTTTATAAGGTTTGATCATGTGATTTGTTATGATACAGATCGTGATGATTTATGAAGTACTTACTAGGATAGAGTGTGACAATTAATATTTAGTCATTGAATATTGTTATGATTCATAATATGAAGGCCCTACTTGACTTTCATTTTGAACATTCAGTATTTTTCAAGTCGTGATGCTGTTGTATCTTAAAGTCTTGTCACTCGATTGATACTGCACTAGGTCATTTACAATTTCTACATGTAAGTGGTATTGTAAAATATACTTAGTGGTTATTTGACTTGGCTGATTAGGTGATACGTTTTGTATTCAGCGTTTAATTGTTAGTATTTATGTAAGTGGTCTACTATCCTTTGTTTACATCTGGCTTGGTCTAGCAGTGTGTTTATTTCAGCAGGCTCTATATGGTATAATGTTCCCAGTTTATGTATTTAGTGCGGTCATATTTTGTATTGTGGCTTGTAATATGTTTGATAATTTTGATGAGACTTCCGCCCAATTTTTGTTTTCTTTACATAGAGAAGATTGTTTCTTTAAGTTGAGTGTGTTTTTCATGTGTAATTATTTTAAAATTATTTATTTGTTTTGGTTATTTTGTTTTTTGTTTATTTTTGACCGTTTGTTTTTTGGTGGGTTTGTGTTGACTTTTCAATAGTTTTGTTGTTCTTCTATTTTATTTATTTTGTTCTCCATTTAGTTGAGTTGTGTCAACACTTCCTGCTTGGCCAAAAATAAAGTTATTTTTATTCATGTTTTGTGTTGTTTCTTTTTCTTATTATTATGGATATAGAATGAATTCTTGTTTTTTCTAGAGACATGCCTTTTTCAAGTCCCTAAGGGGTATACTACATAGCTGTTATGGCCACTATGCTCCAGATTTCTGGCCTCCCGAACTGACCACTTTACCCAAACCACCTCTAGATTAATAATGTAGTTCATAAAGTGAATAGTGGCATAAATTTCATTTGTAGAGAGGTCATTTACTCTTTGAAAGGGAAAAATAATGCTGTGTTCGACAGTATTGCAACCTAATACCATGTTGGTATTTTATGGTATTGGAGCGTCAACAAACGCTGTTGAAACTCGTTCCAGAAAGCAAGGAACAACTGAGCATGCGCACATTTTTAATCTACACACGCGCTCATATGGATGCTGGCCAACTTGCGCAATCAAGGTGGTTGGATGTCTCTCTATCAGAGTACATTTTCTTGCTGTAAGCATTTTTTTTTTAATTAGTAGGTCTCAAGACCCATCATATTGTAGTTGATAAAGACATTCCATTATTATGATACAAGGTAAACTTAGGGGTTCTTTACTTATATTGCTTTCCGTGTGGGCGTCGGTGACGCTTCTATTTTCAACAATTCAAATGCCAGTTTCTGTTAAAGCGGCTGAAACTAAACATGCTTTTAAATACGGATGTAAGTACAATCAAACCTGTCCTTGTGGACACCTCTATAATGCAGACACCTATATATTGTGGACAGTTATGTCCAGGACCGAAAGGTCAATTTTCTTGTTAACAACACCTGTCTATTGTGGACACCTGTCAACTGTGGACACTTGTTGCCAGTCCCAGAGGTGTCCACAATAGACATGTTTCACTGCAATTCTAAACAAATATTATGAAGGAAAGGGATTTGTCGCATTTTATATAATCAATGTGGCTCAATATGAGATACTTCCTGTAGTGTTAGTAAACACACCGGGGACTGATGTTTGAATGTTGGCTTCCCTTACTGCTATTTATGACATTTTCTCCAAGGGTCTTGGCCCAATGTCAAGCTCTAACTCATACTCATAAATATTTAAGGCTAATTTCTAATGGTAATACCTAAATACACAGTGCGGATATCATTTAATAGCTATCCTGTTCAGAGTTGCTATCTTTTATCCGCTGTGTTCCTGTTATTTTTGTGTATTAATATATTACAGTTTTTATTGAGTTGAAATATACATAATTTTATGGGCCTTTAGGGCCTATTTTATTTCCACAAATGAGAATTATTAGTTAAGTGGTATCTACAACCTGTGCCACAAAGGACCGCTGTGGAGCTATGTTTAGCACACACTGGTTTTTAGCGTTTTTATTTCACACAGTAAGTCCCGTCGCCTATTAGTTATTTTTAAGTCATAATTTATGTGCGAGTCATTGAATTACATGACTCACACCAAATGATGTCGTTACATCATTTTTGTAACCTGTACTGTATAATAAAAAAAAGATAATAATATCAATCAGTCCATACTAATTACACCTTTCATGACACCATCACAAAAATATGCAAAAAGAAATATCAGGATGCAGTCTGGCCGAGTCCAATTAAAAAAGACAAAGAACAGGGAAGGAATGTTTTCATTTTTTCATGTTTGCATTGGCACAGTCATCACAGAATTGCTAGAACCACACGTGAACACAGTGGTGAAATTCAGCTGGATCACCATTTTCTTGTCGTACAGCGCCACCTGCCAGACTTAAGGTTATTTAAGCTACCAGTTGTCTTGGACCTGCGTCGATGATGTGACCAAGGAGATGTGCATCCCCCTTAACGTGACTAATGACACCGAAATGAATTATGAGGCTTGTCTTCTTAAAAACAACAAAGACAGGTGTGTTTTGCATAAATGTTGCCTTTGCCTGATGTGGCAGCTTTTATGCTGCTACACTGATGTAAACTTTAACTTATTTTGACCAGAGACGTGTTACAGGTAGTAGTTAATACTAGAAAAGAAGATTTACTTCACAGAAAATGTGATTGCTTTCAAAATGAGAACAGTTGGAAATAATACACTTTGCCATTGTTCAACATAATCTAAATTTTGTGTGTTAGCCTAATTTTTATGACCCCCTTCAAAGAATGTGGGGGATATAGCGTTGCACATGTCGGTCGGTCTGTCAGTCGGTCTGTCGGTCGGTCGGTCTGTCGGTCTGTCGGTAGACTGTGGTTTCCGCATAATAACTCAAGAAGTTTTTAAGCTAGGACTTTGATACTGTACAGGTGTATTATTCTAGTCAAAAGCTAGGCAAACTTTGAAGATAGATGACCTTGACCTAATTTCCAAGGTCACAGTGGTACCTGAGTTAACTTTGGTTTCCGCACAATAACTGAAGAGGTTTTTAAGCTGGGACTTTTATATTGCACAGGATTATAGTCCATATTTGGGGCTAAACGAAGTTTGAAGATGAATGACCTTGACCTCATTTTAAAGGTCACAGAGCCACTTTACTGAATATGGTTTCATGCTTTCTGCATGATAACTTATACCTTGCAGCTAGAACTTTTATATTGCACAGCTTTATGCTTCTCTGTAAGGGCTAGGTTAAGGTTGAAGATGGGTGACCTTGATCCAGTTTTCAGGGTCACAGAGAGATTGTAGTCAGACTGTGGTTTCCGCACAATAACTCAAGAAGTTTTTAAGCTAGGACTTTGATACTGTACAGGTGTATCATTCTAATCAAAAGCTAGGCGAAGTTTGAAGATGGGTGACCTCAACCTAATTTCAAAGGTCACAGTGGTACCTAAGTTAACTTTGGTTTCCGCACAATAACTGAAGAGGTTTTTCAGCTAGGACTTTTATATTGCACAGGATTATAGTCCATATTTGGGGCTAGGCAAAGTTCGAAGATGGATGACCTTGACCTCATTTTAAAGGTCACAGTGCCACTTTACTGAATATGGGTTGGTACCTGAGTTAACATTGGTTTCCACATGATAACTGGAGAGGTTTTTAAACTAGGACTTTTATATTCCACTGGATAATTGTCCGTATTCAGGTCTAGGTCAAGTTTGAAGATGGGTGACCTTGACCTAATTTCAAAGGTCACAGAGCCATTTGGTTGAATACTGTTTCTGCATGATAACTTGCATTTTAGAGGTAGCACTTTTATATTGCAGAGCTTTATGGTTGCCTATAAGGGCTAGTTTGAGTTTGTAGATGGGTGACCTTGACCCAGTTTTGAGGGTCACACACAGACAGTAGACTTCCTTTTTTTTGCACAATAACTGAAGAAGGTCAAGTGAAAATGAGTGACCTTGCCATAATTTCCAAGGTCATAAAGCCACTTTGCTGAATATGGTTTCTAAATGATGACTAATTTTTAGCTCTCCTGACTGACAGCTGACTTGTCAGTCAGCAGAACTTATAGAATCCGTTTGCGTCTGTCGTCCGTCCTTCAGTCTGTCGTTAGACTTTTTATATTTTCGACTTCTTCTCAAAAACTGCTGTATATAATGTTTTGATTTTACACATGGATGACTCCCCAGGTGGACCTCTACCAAGTTTGCGAAGGAGATGATGATGCAATAATTTTTCTATTTTTTATGAATTTTTTAAGTTATTTTTTTTAAAAAATTAAAATTGCTTCATCTTAAGAACTACGAAGCCAATTGCTTTGATATTGCACACAGGGTCATCTGGAGTCAATTAGTTCTTATTTTGGCCACCAGGTGGCGCTGTGATTTTTTCCTATTTTTTAATGAATTATTGCCTGTTAAAGCTATTTTCGACTTCTACTCCAGAACGGCTCAACAGAATTGCTTAAATTTTTATCAGAATATAGTTGGACATTAGACAATAAAAGTTTGCGAAAATAATATGGATATATTAATTTTACGCAAAGTTATGGGATATCAAACTTCCCAACTGTAAGGAAGTGCTGCAGCTGTGTGTATATATATATATATATATATATATATATATATATATATATATATATATATATGGCAATACAATACATATATTACACTATTGTATTTACCCTTTTGACTTCTTCTCAAAAACCGCTTTATGGAATGTTGTAATTTTGCACATGGATGTTGGCCAGGTGAACCTAGAACTACATGGCCAATTGCTTTGATATTGCACATAGGGTCACCTGGCGTCAACTAGTTCTCATTTTGGCCACCAGGTGGCGCTGCGATTTTTTCCTTGTTTTTTTTATGAATTTTTGCGTGTTAAGGCTATTTTCGACTTCTTCTCCAGAACAGCATGATAGAATTGATTAAAATTTTATCACAATATAGTTGGACATTAGACAATGAAAGTTTGCAAAGATAATGTAGATATGTTCCACTATGTGCCACTCTACATACATGTATATAGCTGTACAAATCTAGACCGCAGTCCATGTGTTCCAATACTGTAAAAGCAGATCCCAGTCAGCAGAGCACAGGATAATCATGATCCTCTTGTTCAGCTATAACTTTTATATTGCCCAGGTTTTTAGTCGTTTTTCAAGGGCTAGGTTAAAGTATAAAGATATGTGACATTGATGTGTGATCAACCTTTACTAATTTATTATCTATAACAGTTTAGAAGATTTTCAACCTTTTAATTCTGTGTATTTACCTAATTTGCATGAATTGAAAGACTGCAACTTTGCTTTATGGTTCATTGGATGGGGCTTTGCCACAAACCCATAAATTGAAGGAGAAAGGCACCTCTATCTGTAATAGTTTTGAAGCTATTCAAGATTTACATTTTGCATGTTCACTTAATTTGCATAAATTAAAATCCTACAACTTTGGTTCATGGTTCCTTGGATGTGGTTTTGCCACAAACCTATAAATGTCTATGTATAATAATTTTGGAGATATTCAACGAAATATTTCAAAGCCTCTGATAAACATAATTTGAAGTTCTACAACTTATACTGTCCATTACATTGGCAGGTGTCACAAGCCTATATATGGACATTGAAATATTGAGTATCTGCAACAATTTGGAAGATATGGAGCTTTTAAAACTTTAATTGCCCCTAATTTGCATAATTTTAAACGTTATGACTATTTCAAATGAGATGGACAGTTTCACTGATTTATTCAGTCACCATAGCAAGTTTGGTGGTTTTCGAAAAAATGGTGCTCGAGAAAATTTCCAAACCAACTTGGTCGTGAAGAAGAAAGAAAAGAAAGAGAAAGAAAGAAAGCAGGAAGGAAGGAAAGAAAGAAAGAAAGAAAGAAAGAAAGAAAGAAAGAAAGAAAGAAAGAAAGAAAGAAAGAAAGAAAGAAAGAAAGAAAGAAAGAAAGAAAGAAAGAAAGAAAGAAAGAAAGAAAGAAAGAAAGAAAGAAAGAAAGAAAGTGTTTACTTGTACAATTGAACCACTCTACTGTGGGCACCCTTGGGACCAGGAAAAAGTCACCCCTGGGACCACAGAAGAGTGCCCACTTCTAAAAGGGTCAGCCTTTCTGGGCAGTATGGGTGAGTATGTGTGCATGTAAGTGCACATTATTCATACATGCACATATACATGTACAGTGTATACACATTATAATTCAAGGGGAGGTATATACATGCAATGCAAAACTGTCTTTCTTCCTTATTTACATAAACAAATTTTAACAGAAGCTGTCAAGAAACTACTTGTACATGTACCTGTGAACTGAGACAAGCACTATACTGTCTCAGTGTTGGCTATGAAGAACAAGCTTCATCTCACTGGTTACAAGAAAAAAGAAATGAAAGTATCCACTGTGATGACAGGAATCCACACACTTTTTCCAAATTGACAAAGTTCTGAAAAACAGTCATTGAGGACTGGAAGGCCATACTTTGATGGGTCTGGCCAAGTAGTCTATTTTAACAGAGGGTACACTCAGGCTTGCTCTGCCTAGAAGTCCAGAGGCTGGCTGTGTTCCCTTAAGACTGATAAGCTCAACAGACTGACATTACCTCAGGCAAAAACAAACCAGCTAGGATACCTGTCTCAGTCACGGTGCACTGACAGCTCTGTGCAGCACTAGTGAGAATTATAGCCCGCCTAGTACATATGGCAGCATGGAGCATATCTGTACCTGGACTTTTATTATTTTTGAAAGTCTTTATTATTGAACTTAACTCTGCTTCAATTAAATGGCCTTCAAGAGGGTTTTTTTTTTTTCGTATTAGTTAATTTTGGTATTTTTTCTACATTTTTTAGAAGATCCAACATGTTGGTATCTGGAGGGCTCCTACTTTTATACAATTTTCTGTAAAAATTTTTGTGTTCACTCAATATTTTTTGTTTATCATCTGTAATTATTCCATTCGAGAGTCGCAACTGTCCTATTGTTTTATTGTTATAATTTCTTTTCTCTTAATTCAAAAATATTTACTAGATTTCCAGGTACAGACGGACTACCTGTTGAATTTTATAAAATGTTTTTGGCAGATATAAAAACTTATTATTAGATGCAATAAACTTTGCATACCAAAATGGAGAATTGTCAATAGGTCAAAGCCAAGGTGCCATGACCCTTGATAAAAGAGCCATTTCTTTTGAAAAATTAGAGACCAATCTCACTCTCAAATACTGATTACAAAATAATTTAAAAAAGTATTGCTTATAGAATTCGGAAAGTTTTGGTGAATATTATTGATACTGATCAAACTGGTTTTCTTCATAATAGATATTTTGGTGAAAATATTATGAGGTTATTAAAAATACTAGAACATGCTGATGTGGAAAATATTGAAACATTGGCAATATTTATAGATTTTGAGAAGGCTTTTGACTTCTTGGAATGGAAGTTTGTCCATTCAGAGTACAGGTTTTTTTATTTTAGTGAATCACTATGTAAATGGGTTTCAACTTTATACAACAAGGTCAGTAGTCGAGTAATTAAAATTGGCTGGGCAACAATGACCTTCTCAATTTCTAGAGGGGTACTCCAGGGTTGTCCCTTGTCACTGTATATATTCATTTTATGTGCAGAAATTCTGGCAATTGGAATAAGACAAAACCAAAATATTCAAGGAATTACAGTTGGAAGTAAAGAGTGTAAAATAAATCGGTATGCCGGTCATACCTGTTTAATTATAGCAGCGACTAGACAAAGTTTGTTGGAAGTGGTGCAAGATTTTGACTTGCTTGAAATATACTCTGGGTTAAAGGTAAGCTATGATAAGACGGAAATTATGCCTATTGTAAATTTAAAACAACAAAAGTTCAGGATGGATACAACAAAAAAATGAAGCGGACAGATGGACCTATAAAAATGCTGGGTATTTTAATTAGTCAGAATTGGGATGACATTGTGCGTTTAAATTATGAGTCACTAATACCAAGAGTTAAAAACCAAGTCAATTTATGGTCTCAAAGAAAGATATCTCTGTATGGCAAGATTACTATTATAAAAACATTTGCTTCATCCCAACTTATTTGTATGATATCAGTCATACCAAGTCCCAATTACAAAGAAATAGGGGAAAAGAAAAGCTTGGTACTGAAAGGTGATTTTTTTTTTTTTTCAAAAATATAGAAAATATTCTGCATAATTTTATTTGGAATGGTCCAAATAAGGATAAGATTAAAAGAGATGTTCTAGTGAGGCCATATGATGAATGCGGTTTGAAAATGGTACATGGTCAGTCTCAAAAATATGCGTTAAAATCGGCATGGGTGAAGAGATTAACAAACCCTGAATGTTTAGGTAAATGGAAAGAGTTGGTGTTTCTGCAGTTGCCAGATATAGGAAAAAACATATGGAAATGTAATATGGACATTAAGGATTGTCACATAGTATTTGATAAAATGCACTGCTTATTCTGGAAAGAAATAGTAACTATATGGTGTAAAGTCAATTTTGTAGAGCCAGAAAATAAGTCTGACATAAAAAAACAGTATTTATGGTACAATTCATTTATTAAAATTCAAGGAAAATCTCTGTTTTACAAGCAATGGTGTGAAAGTAGGATTGCAATTATTTCAGATATATTGAATAAAGATGGGAATTTTTTTTTAATTACAATAAATTTTGCGAAAAATTTCCAAATATTAAATCAAATTTTCTGGAATACCACAGTTTAATTCATGCGATATTAAAAGAATGGAAAACAAAGGTTGTGAATGGAACCAGAATTAATCCAAATATAAGCAAAAATCATTTAATAGAAAAAATGCTTTGCACAGGAAAGGTGTCTAAATTTATTTATCAGATGTTAATAGACACAAATGTTAAAGGCCAAAGTAATGTGAAAAGTTAATGGATGGAGGAGCTTAATTTAGAAATTGATGATGAGTACTGGAGTGAGTGCTTTTGTCAAATCTATCAATGTACAATATCTTCAAATATAATGATTTTCCAGTATAATTTTTTCATAGGATTGTATTTACCAATTACAGATTGCACAAAATGAAAATGAAAAAGCCACAAGACCCAAAGCTTGCACACCAAAGACCTAGCATGCAAGGATAGAAGGCTGCTTATGAGACAGGTTCAAGCTAATTAATCATGAATGCAAAATGGTTGCCTAGCACCATGGAGGTCAAGCAATAGGTCAACAAGCAGTTGAAGGCCTGCATGTGTGGATTGTGGACAAAATTGGTGAATTTAGCAGACATTAAAATTCCCCAACTTTTGTTTGCATGCTATAGGATTTGCCAGTTGTCTCAAACCTATATGTGTAAATTAGAACTTTGTGTCTATGTATAATATTTTGAAAGATATAGAGCTTTTAAAATTTTAATTGCCCCTCATTTGCATAATTTTGATCATCGTGACTATACCAAACCAAATGGCAAAATTTCATTGGTAGGTCAGTTACCATGGCAAGTTTGGTGGCTTTGGGAATAATAGTGTCTGACAAAAACTCTGGAAAAATTTGGGTGCCATGGAAGATAGAAAGAAAGAAACTAAAAAAGATTTGCTTCACAGCTTCTGGGCTCCTTCAAAATGAGAACAGTTTGATGCTTTGGCAAGTCTGAAATCTCTTTGCCGTCATTGTTGGGTTTGGAATTAATGAATATGGATCGTGTTTCTGTCCTGTCATTGTTTGGATGATGTCTGTGAACTATGGTCAGGTAATTACCTTTTATAACTGTACATTAACATTAAGGGCTAAATTTGTTTTAGGCCTACTTTAAATGAATGAGAGTGTTTTCCAAAGTGGGAGGATTGGGATCCCGTAAAACTGGTTTAACCCACTGCCAATATGTTGGTAACCTGTTCCAAGTCAGGTAGAAGATACTCTCATTCGTTTTAATCTCATTACTGTTGGTCATGGATCCTTCTGACGACGAACACTAGCATGTCTTACTATTTCGTAAATGATCCTGAATCTGACAAGGTTAAACTGGTATTTGGTTTGGTCTCATCACTATCATTGAAAACTGTTATCCACTTCTCTTTTCATGGAACCCTTATATATTTGGTAACAATTTGAACATTCAGGCATTTTCTGCACATATTGCAGTGCAGTAAGTGTTCCAAGTGTAGTGAAACTGATGTTGTTTTTTATAATTGTCTGATGAATATAGTTTGTTATTATGAAGGTCATGTCAGGTTGGCTCAAAGTGTTTAATGTACTCTTTCTCTGTCTCTCTTTTGTATAAATAATTAACATCTAAATCAACTGACTGACAAGTTGAACTACGTCTTATTATAAATGAAAAAATTTAAAACTGTTACAGGAAAACAGTTATACTTACAGTTACCTTTAGGAACATTTCAATCTTGAACATTTAAATGTCCTTTCAAAAATACTTTTGGAAACCAACTTGAAATGTGACTGCTATCCTTACAAATTTTGACTATTGTAATGCATTTTTGACTACGTTTTAATGATTTGAAGCCTAATGTCACTTGCTTCTGGCTGATGTTTAACATTTGAACCAATGTACTTACTATATTTGGAAATTCAAACACTTTCCTTTTTGAAATACTCTTAGTTTATCTCCTTTAAAACAACATCATATCTTTAACTACATGCCTAAAACACATCGAATTATATAATCATGTTGTTTAGATTCTTATTGATGGTCATTTTAGGCCTAGAGGGCTTTTCTGATGGATTGATGTTGGTGTTGGTGTCAGTGTGTGGACTTATATAGATGATGATCATTGTTGAGATGGTGGTTGCAAGTAGTACCTTTTTAAATACTGAATTTTATAGACATTTTCAACAAGTTAAGAACCTCCGCTTACAAATTCTTTGATGTGATGCAAATTTTGGTCCCTTTTCATAAATTGTATGGTCCTGTATGTGCATGAATGATACAACTGTTCAAGCCAATTTACTGAAATAGGCCTATAATTTCAAACAAAACTTTTTGCATTCTGTCATGTGAAAACTAGATAAGGTTTTTTTCCCCCCTATGGACCTTTGCACTTACGTTTTGGTCTCTTTTGGGTAAATACGAACTATATATGTTTCAGCTATACATACCAAGGAACATTGCCTTTGGTCGGAATTGACTTGAATTTGTTTCATTAGGACTACGGTTTGGATATGGTAATCACACTGTCTAATTTGAAATGATACACATTGCCATTGGTCAACATGATCTAAATGTTGTGTATTGGCATAATTTGTACAAATTAACATGCTACAACGTTGGTTCTTGGTTTATTGGATGTGGCTATGTCTCAACTTCTAAACTGAAGTCTGAGTAACACCACTATCTACAGCAGTAATGAAGCTATTCAAGATTTTAATTTTGTGTATTGCATAATTTGAATAAATCAAAGGCCTACAACTTTGCTTCATGGTTCATTGGATGCACCTATGTCCCAAACCTACAAATTGAAGTTGCAGAGGTACCTTTATGTATAATAGTTTAGAAGTTATTGAAGATTTAGATTTTGCTTATTCGCATAAATTAAAATCCTACAACTTTGCTTCATGGTCCATTGGATGCACCTATGTCACAAACATACAGAGTGAATTTGAAATGCCACCTCAACGATAGTTTTAAAGCTATTTAAGATTTAAATTTTGTGTATTCACCTAATTTATATAAATTAAAATTCTGCAACTTTGGTTCACGGTTCATTAGATGTGTCTATGTCCCAAACCTACAAATTGAATTTAGATAGCACCTCCATGTATTATAGTTTCGAAGTTGTTTAAGATTTAACTTTTGTGTATTCACCTAATTTCCATTAATAAAAATTTTACAGTTTTGTTTCATTAGATGCGTGTATGTTACAAACCTTTAAATTGAAGTTAGGGTGGTGCATCTTTCTGTAATGGTTTTGAATTCATTCAAAAATATTTAAATTTTGTGTATCCACCTTATTTGCATAAATTAAAATGTTACAAGTTTTGTTTATGGTTCTTTTGATTTGGCTATGGTACAAACCTTTAAATTGAAGTGCGAATGACACCTCTATTTCTAATGTTTTCAAGCTATTCAAGGTTTTAATTTTGAATATTCACCTAATTTGCATAAATTGAATGCCTACAACTTTGGTTCATGGTTCATTGGATGCAGCTTTGCCACAAACCTATAATGTGAAGTTGGAATGGCTACTCGATCTATAATAGTTTTGGAGACATTCAACTTTTACATTTTTCAATGCCCCTAATTAGCATAATTTGAAATTCCACAACTTGAAATTTACTGTCCACTGTATTGGCAGGTGTCACAAAGCTAAACATGCACATTGAAATTATGTGTCTATCTGCAGTAGCTTGCAAGATATGGAGCTTTTAAAATTTTAATTGCCCCACATTTACATAATTTTAAACATGACGACTATTCCAAACCAGGTGCAAAATTTCATTGGTAGGTCAGTCATCAAGGAATTAGAAAGAAAGAAAGAAAGAAAGAAAGAAAGAAAGAAAGAAAGAAAGAAAGAAAGAAAGAAAGAAAGAAAGAAAGAAAGAAAAACAAAATGTCTGGGTTGGCACCCAGGCATAATACAGAGCACGAGGAAAAACAATATGTCTGGGTTGTACCCAGACATAAATGGTACTTAATTAGTGACAGCTCCCCAGTTTGACCATAGAAGTATCATATATATATAGTTTGACTGAGAGTGAGACCATGGAGCTACCAATTGCTACTAATAGTAGCTCCATGGTGAGACTGAGAGACAACAGTTGCCAGAAAGGCAGGCATACAGCAACATTACCTGCAGAGTTGTTTGTCGGATGAGCACTGGGGCAGACTCCAGGCTGTGTTCACTCTAAATAGTTACAAGTTAACTTGAAATAAAAATACATGTTGATGGATAACTTAATTTGCAGTATATGTATATATATATATATATATATATATATATATATATATATATATATATATATATATATATATATATTGGTACCTGCTATATGCAACTACTGCTGTGAGCAGCCGGATTGCTTTTAGTGGTCACTGTCGGAGTCAATTTGTTTGTAAAATTTACCTGTGGTAACAGGTCACCTGCTGTATGTGGCCACTTTTTCGTGGCAGATGGGATGGCCACATACAGCAGGTACCACTGTATATCGATTCATACAACAATGTTTGTAGATATTCAGAGAGATATACACAACAAGTGTGTAAGTATTGCAGAACAGAATGACAAAAAAAGTTGGAGTTTATGAGTGGATACGTAAACCAATGCATAAACATAGAGTGAGAGACCCAAGCCCAGCTTCAGGAATAGCTATTACGCCTGTTGATACTGAGTGTAATCATTGTAATTGTTTCCAGTAGGCTACATACCAGGATTTGAACATTGATAAACTAGCTCTGAGTATGTTTCAGCACAGAGTAAGATTGGGGTCACATGGTCTGAGTCTGATATAGCCGGGGCTGCCTGAATTAATCGGGTTATCTCATTGCCGTAATCTGAGTCATGACACAAGGCCCTCTGACTTAAAAAAAAAAAGGTGTTTTGATTGATCAATTGGAAAACTTTATTTAATCAGAGTAGCCATGCATCAACATAGAGTTGCTTTTCAGATGTGCCATGTTTATCATCAACTCCTTCATTTTTGCCTGCACCCCCACAGCCTTCTTTTTTCTTTTATTTTCTTTTCTTTCTTTTTTTTTTTTTTTTCTTTTTTTTTTGTTTTTTGTTTTTTTTTTGTTTTTGTTTTGTTTTTTAATAAAATAGTTCAAGTTTTAATTTTGATAATGAAGGCAATGATCTGATGTAGCATCACAGGGCAGGGCTTGACATTAAGAATTTTGGTCACTTGTCCCAGAAGTTGGAGACAAAATTTACTTGTCCCCTTGAGAAAGTTACTTGTCCACACAGAATCTGAAAAGAAATTTACTTGACCCACATTTTTGCTGCAGAGGCTCTGAATGCCACATTATCAATTTGTGAATGTAAACCTATCTATATTCTCTTTATTTCTAATAATACTATTATTTTTTGATATTTATTTATTCACTGTTCTTTCATTGTTTTTCTGACTACGCATGTCATCTGTAATGTGTGAAACAAATTCACAAAGCATTTGCTGAAATGAAAATGAAAATTAACAAACCTGATCGACAAGTGCCATGAGATTAGACCCCAAAAGATCTTTTGATTACATTCCATACACATTTTTAACTGTGTTTATAGGCCTATTTAAAATGTTTGATTTTGAAATAAGTTAATTATCTTGTGAAGTGTATGTTTTTGTGATACTTACGGTAAGGCCTAGCTGTTTTAATTCACAGAATTATCAAAGATAATCTAGCACCTGTCTTTCATTGAAATATCACATTCAAATTTCTTCATACCCTCTGCCTATACCAAATTCCTCAAAAAAGTGCTTCTCAAGACTTACAAGTTACAGACTATAGTGTGCCATCTAGTGTCAGTTTAAGGAATTGCTGAAAAGTCATCTGCATCGACTGTGAATGTGATTCATGTGAAGCGATGGATCCACACTGTTGCAGCTTCAGGATTCTGCAGCAGGAAGAATTTATGTTAAGTGAACATACAGAATGGATAACTGTATGAATAAGGCGAAAATTTGAAGCGCTGGTGGAGCTTTTGAAACATCGGTACGTAAAACCCGTATTATCGCCCATCAGTGGCATCACGCTTTTTTTTTTTTTTTTTTTTTTGAGGTTTCACGCCAGTAATTCAACCTGTGAAAACATCACAAACAGAGCTACCACCTTGCAGTTCATAACATGGATAACATACACACACGTATTGTACACCAATTTTTGTTTACATCAGATAAACACCAGCATATATGGGCATGAAAGAATGGGATTTTTTTCAGCAAATTGGCATGGCAACCAGCTCTGCATATTTTTTGCCATATCGTTAAGTGGGCAGTCTTGACTCCAGCTGAACCACTGTGCATGCTGTTTCCTGTATATACACCTTGACAATACTCATTTGCTCTCAACGCATACATTGTTTTCCACAATGAAGCAAAAATCTGCCTCTCTGGTTGCAATTTTTTCGTAAATACAGCCCCTGGCATTCCTGTGTGTCGTATTTTATTTGCACTCGCCAAAATGTTATGCAACACCTGATCTTTATAATGCCATGGACCTACTAGTAGGTCCATGTTAATACCTCCATGATTATACCAACATAGTAAAATGTCAAAGTGTTGGTGTACAAAGTCATTCTTGGTTTCACCATGACATCACAGGCACCGACCTACAAATCTCTATTGGGTGGATACTATTAGTATTCACTGTTTTAGTGTGAAAGACAGGAAGTATCTCCCCCAAAGACAGCTGTATTACCCGAGGCGAAGCCGAGGGTAATACAGCTGTCTTGGGGGAGATACTTCCTGTCTTTCACACTAAAACAGTGAATGACGATTTTATCCCATTTTTTGATGATGTAATTTCATGCCCAAAAAATACACGTTGTCAGAACTGATATGTTCGACCCGCTGCTGCTGCAGTTCACTTCACAGTCCTCCATCATGTTGTCGTCTGCAGTGCGTCAAGGCTTGTATCGCATGACAGAGACTTCTTGTGGCTGATCGATGCATTAACCAGATAGGGAGATACAGCGAGAATACCGCTGTATTCCCCGGCCAGTTACGAGAATACCGCTGTATTCCCCGGTCAGTTTCACGAATCGCGCTGTATTTCACCTTTGCAGTAATTAATGCACAGATAAGGGTAATACAAAGAGTGTACCATAGCTATTAACCAATCAGAAGCCAAGGATTCTATCAAAAATGGGATAAAAGTGTGTATTCCCGTTCATTCCCATGTTAAATAGGCCTTTTTTGGATGCAAATCACTCAGAGCTGGACAGAGATTTTGAGTTGAAAATCACTGATGCTTTATAACTATAGCTCTGCTCTATTAGTACATGGGGTTTAATAAACATTTGACGTTTGGAAACTTTACTTTTGACTCTTGTGGTCCAGTATGTTTTACATAGAATATATAGGTTGCTAGCTACGGGCTTGTTTGACCCTACTTCTTGGTATCAATTTAATGCATGCAGTTCACGCCTTTTGATTCGCTGAGTGCCTTAAGTACCAGGATAT
The DNA here is from genome assembly GCA_964020975.1 of Hermodice carunculata. Lineage (NCBI taxonomy): Eukaryota > Metazoa > Annelida > Polychaeta > Eunicida > Amphinomidae > Hermodice > Hermodice carunculata. Next base: position 30,920,963 of record OZ026620.1, read on the forward strand.
AGTGAATCCATGAGAATTAAGCAAATTTAATATTTGTCATCCTCTGTTACATAAACTGACTGAAAGAAATGATATGGACGATGCTATTTTCACCATACGGTGAGAATAGCGTTTGGTCTATTTTCACCGTGCAGTGAGAATAGCGTTTGGAAGGAGTTTTGTCAATTTTCACCATACTGTGAGGATAGATTTTTGTTTATTTTCATCTTACGGTGAGGATAGGGTTTGGACTATTTTCACCGTATGGGGATGATGGTACAGTTTGGTAACAATGGTATATTTTCACCATGAGGATAGAGGCGGCTCTATTTTCACCATCTGGAAATTGAAATTAAGAGCTTTTTTGCAAATTTATGGATATATGGCTTGTCGCATAGAACTGAGGCAAATTAAGATTGGAGAAATGCTTACTTTAGGGAGATAGCTAGCTTTATCTCAATTGGAAACGGGACCAATGCAAAGTGCCCACTTACAGAGGGTTTACTGTAAAGCAATTAACTTGGCACCATGACAGCATTAAATGTTTGGCTTTTTAACATCTCAAATTAATGTATATAAATTTACTCTACCCACCCATCAGTCTTTCATTTTTGTTGCTACGTGGATTTCTTTTAATGCGATCTTTAACTAAAGTCATAGCAAGATAGATCTATAAGTTACCCTTAAGTTCCGTTACTTCCATCTGTGACAATATTTAAAAAGTTCCTACTTTGTCTTGTTACCTAAATTTTTGCCTTTTCACATAAAAAATACAGTGTTGGCTCTATATTTAATGTTCAGAACGAGCGGGACTCGAACCTGCAACCTTTGGCAGCAGTCACCTATAAAAACCATTAGATGATAAAAGCTGAAATAAGACCTCAACAGATCTCATTATAAACCATGCTCAAACTGAGATGTTAGGCCTTTATATTATTTCATCAAATGTTTGTTCAATTCTCTTTATGTGCAATATCATGACACAATGCTTTTCCAAAATATTCTTCCCTAGTTGACTTCTTTGCATCGCCGTACTTTAAAAATAGAGCAGCCCCTATTCTGACCATACAATGAATGTAGACCAAACTCTATCATCACCGTACGGTGAAAATAGGCAAAACACTATTCTCACCGTACGGTGAAAATAGACAAAACACTATTCTCACGGTACGATGAAATAGTCACTCTGAAATTATATATATGGTTACATGGCTGTTTCTAAATCATCTGAAATTGTTGAACCATCTTCCTTACGAGAGCTTACTCTGTGCATAGCAACCATCATTCAGTTCTTACTCTTATGAAGTCCTCGTTTTCCAAGAGGTCACCCCAACTCATTAAATCCAACAGTTGACTGGTAGTCTCAGTCTGGGTCGTGACGTACGACCACTATGACGACCTAACGTCAACTAGCAACGTTACCCCTGTCTATATAAGCAGCGGGACACGGTGATCATAACTGCCACTTATGGGTATCACTCGATACGAAACCGGGCTGGCTTCCTCTCAGAGTTTTGGTTCCCCGTCACTGGTTTTGCCAGGTTTTACATATTTTTATCTTCCCTATGAAGACCAGATATTGTTAATGGTGATTTATTTTTACTGTTTGCGTGCACTTTCCTTCATGGAAAGTGGTAGAGTATTCCACAGCATGGCCCATCATATCGTAAAGAGTGTTCATCAAACATAATAGTATGATAAGCAGGCTGTATAAGTTGCAGATTATCCCTCAGATTGTATGGGACTACTATTTTTATTTTTTTTTTATTTTGATACAAGTCATGAAGAAAGGAAGGGCTGCTTTGTGTCGTGATTTTGTGGACTTAAATGGATAAATTTCTTAATTGGCTTAAAAGGAGAGAAGGTTTACTTGATCGCCGTAGCAGATCGGAATAAGAATAAGATAAATCATTAAAAACAAAACGAAGAGCCCTTTCTTGAATTTTTTCCATTTTTGCAGTGTCAGATTTTCCACATAAATGCCATACTAGAGGACAGTAATTAAAGTTGGATAGAATAAAGTAATGAAAATGAGATGCTTTTCTTTTTCCGTCAAAATTTTTTGGAAGCGTCTTAGAACCCTTACTTACTTTGCAGCCTGCTTACATTAATGAAAATGGATGTGAGTGATATGCTCATTAAATTTCAGTTTTCCATCAATATAGATTCCTAAAAGTTTGAGCGATTTGTCGGGTCTTATCTTAGTACCATCAATTTCAAAGCAGAAGTTGTCGGGACCATTTGACATACCCGGACAAAGTAGAAGTGCCTGAAATTTCTCTGTATTGACTTTCATTTTGTTGTCATCAAACCACAGTATGGTATGCAGTACTTACCAGAACTCCTACATGTACATTTTTTTTTTTTGGGGGGGGGGGGGGGGAGGAGACGGCATACCCCTACCCCCCAGCCTGGCTGTCAACCTACGTGTATGCCCTCTTTCACAGATTTTCTTGCGAACAAATGAACTCCCCTTTCCAGAAGGGCAGATATGGGCATGAGAGGAATCCTGATACTAAATGCATTGTCTCTAAAGAGTCTATCTGTAGGTGGCCAATAGGATGATACCAGGTAATACTTATAATTGGCTCACAGTTCAATGCAGTGACAATGTTTAAATAGCATTACCAGACCAAAATTTTAAATTATTTAACTTTAAAGCGATAGTACATGCATTGATTCATGATTCTGCACACAATGGATGTATATGTACCTATAAATTCTTGGGTCTCCAATATTAAATTTACTGCACATGTAATACCTAAGGTCCAAATTAGCTAGTACCATTGGTAGCTGCTAAAGCGCCAGGGTCATTTCCTGTTGCACCTTGCGGCAGATTAGGTTGTTTCAATATATAGCAGCCACATTGCATCATAGTTAAAGTACAGGGAAATGACATCGCAAAGTTGATTGTTATTTTCCAACATACGACGAAAGTATTTACAAGCTACAATGACAGTCTACAATTGCAAAGTTCCTGACTGTAAGCCAGACACAAGAAAACTGGGTAAATTGGATAAATACCCCTCGATGCAAGGGGTAGCTTTCCACGGTTTTCTCCCGAAGAAACACAGAAACAACGGGAGTGGTTGAATATGGTGAAAAGACCAGAAGATTGTGAACCACCAGGCAAATTTGACAGAATTTGTTCAAGACATTTTGTTGGGGGTAAAGGTCTGACACCAGAACACCCAACTGCCCGTTTTTTCCCTATAACAACTGGACAATGGCAGAAAAACAAAGCACAACAAACTGATGGCAGAACCGTGTGGGACGGCCGACGATCGAGTGACCTACCTAACAACGGAGAAAGGCCAGTTGCCAAGTAGAGAGCGGGGGTGCGATTGCTGTGCTGCAGTGGTAGCTCACAATACTAGCTAATTTGGACCAAAGCTATTAGAGCATGATGCTAACCTTACTCATGTGGTACATTATACCATAACATTTTGTGTGTCTTGCTAGATGTATCATTTGAGCACTTTGGATGTTTGAATGTTCTCTCAGAGCATTTGGTTTAAACATATTTTATTACACAATTAGAGAAAAGGGCTATGCCCTGTATGAACTCTTCTCTTCTCAGAGCATTTGAGCACTTCTGTCAAGGTATTTGAGCACATTGATGTTTTTTTATCTCAAGACTTTATGTTTTGTGACCACCCAACTGCCAGGTCTCGAACCAGCAACCTTTGGCACCAATCATCTATAGCCAAGTGTACAAAATGAATTTTACATGTCACCTACCGGAATACCAAAATCCCTTTTACATGTAGTTGTGTCACAATTGACAGTAAGACTTCAAGGATATTGCTATAAGACTGCAGCCAACAGTACTATCAATTCTCTATTAGAAGACACACCCCAACTTTTGGACATCTACAAGTTTGTTATCTCGGTCATTTTGTAGAACAGAAAACCCTAATAGAAGACGCATCATGGAATCAGGAATAATGTTATTCAATCAATATACAGTATATTTCGACATTATCAGTTTTTATAGTATAACAATGAACAATATGTTGATCCGGGAGACTCGTAATTATTTTACTGCTATCATACGAGCCACCCACAACATCATTTGAAACAATAGTTTTTGTTCAAATTATTAGTAGTATTGTGGGTAATAGAAATATTAGTTCAATAGGGAGTATTGTTGATAGTAAGACATTATCGAGAATCAAGTTAATTGATCAACCATTAAAAATATAACAATTAAATATATGACAATCAGTTTCATAGTTTTTGATGTAGTATTGTTTTAAATATGCTGAGAAACCTTGGATACTATGTGTGATTATTTGGTCTTTTACAATTTCAAGCGTTTCATTTAATATGTGAATTAATTCATATTGGATACATCCCGACTTCAGCTTCAATTAGAGAACTCGCGGTATTAATAAGCTGATGGTGTACATGTAACATTTAAAACTTATATCAAATTAGGGAAAACCTGACTTGGAAGTCCTGAAAATTCCTTTTTAATTTTTATATCAGCTTTTATTGTGTTTATCTGTACTTTTCCCATGTCTTCTAAAATGTATGTATGTGTGCTAAAAAAACCTTCAAACGTAACAAAACCAATGTTTATTACATTTAATCTAACTATTGAAAAGAGTGTCATTTTATTCAATATCAATTGGTGACATATTTCTGACCTATGTTTGAATAAAAAAATCATCTTACCCACGAAGCAGATCCAAGCTCTGTGTTATGTCTACTCCCCTGGCAAATGTAGTAGAGGTAATGTGGAACTTGGTCTCATTTTGAAGCAAAAAAGTCGTCCTTCTGTCCACAAAATTTAGAGAAAAAAAAAGATGATTGACGGGAAATTTTATAGGGGCTCAGGAAAATGCTCATAATATTACTCTCAAATGGGCATACATGTAATCACTTTTTTTAGTGTAGTTCAGCATATTGTTTTAGGATGCTATTGATTTGAATATATGGCAGGCCCTTATCAAGTGTCTTGGTGTGGCCCATGTGTGGCCTGCATGAGTATCGGGCCTCTTGGTTTAATGTAGTTCTGGCCATGCTCATAAATGTACATGCCAGATATCTATACTTTATGCAATGAAGTTCACACGTGTACATGTATATCAATCTGGAAATGTCCAGCTGCAAATCTTGTATACTGATGTGTTTACGTTGCTGTTTTATAATTACATTGTAAAGCTGATTCCAGAGTTTTGCAGATTTACAAATCATTTTGGTGACTGCCATTACAGGGTGGTATCCAAGTTTACGTCTGACTGTAGCGTTAATGGCTTTTCTGTGAATACCAAGAACATATACAGTAGTTCCTCCTTTGAAAGACCACTCCTTTGGGAGACCACCTCCTTTGAGAGACCACAATTGTCAGGTCTTTCTGTAGCACTTTTCATGTTATTTATACCTCGTTTGAGAGACCACCTGCATTATGTGACTGCCTTTTGGGTGGCACTAGGGGCGATCTCTCAAAGGAGGGACTACTGTATGTAGAATTTCATGTGTGCCACTCAGACAGTTGACTTTTAAATAGAAATAGACTCCAAGCTTTACTTCCATATTGTGTTATGCTAACTGTTTCAGACTTCTGTTGCCATTTAGAGAGCAAACGTTCATGTGGTATTTGAGACGCACAAGCTGGTAATATGTGGGCAGCACTGATGGGCATAAAGGCATATTTCCCTTCAGTGACCCACATGTCTACAGACAACCTGCAGCAAGCTATTGACAAAACAGGACAGAAAAAACAGGAGAAACTTGTAATGCTTGTAAGTATACAGTTGTGACACACAGAGTAGACTTCACAGTGAAGCTTATGAACGAGATAGATCACACAATTGGTTGCGTCTTAAATCAGTAATTTCCAATGGGTGATTTTAACCTTGTCTTATGGTCTCTACTCCAGCATCACCAGTGATGCATTGTCTGTCCATAGTGTACACATATACCCAAAAAATCTAACAACAAATGACACTTATGCCGTCTGCAACCACTGCCAATGCCAGATTTTGTTTGTTACATTCCTATATTTGACTGGAATTGGAAAATAATCCCAGAATCAGAGCTATGATTCCTAACATACATTCATCATTTTGTTTGCTGATCAAGTAATTGAGCAATTAAGAAATGAGTTGCAATGATGATACAGAAATTTTTCTGCAATAATTTTTGGATAGGTGGTAAAGTATGGCCCAAGACAAGCACTGGGTATGTGAGAAATATGGATATCATGTGTAATTCACTCTTGAATTATTAATGGTTAACCATTTCCCTATCAAAGTTAAACTGGCCAAAAGTAGCTCTATTGGTCATATATCCTCATCCATTTTAATGTTTTTGACATTTGGATTTCAACAGCAAAGAAAATTGATTTGAACAAATATTGTCAGTAGTGAGACATAACAAAAACATGTGCCATGCCAAGACAAGCTGTTGACTCAATGATAGCCTCCATCTTAATTCAAGTGGGAAATGGTTAACCCTCAGGCACTTTATGTCCATGTCTCAACATGCAACTTTTTCCCATTAAAAATTAACAGCAGGGGTGTCGTGAAAGTCATCTGCTTCTTTTTTTTTTCTCAATAAGAATGAAACCTCATTGGTCAGCAGCTGTACTGCCTACAGTCTGGGTGCATGCACCCAGTGTGCTGAGGAAACCATGTGCAGGTAATTTGTAAAGTGCAACTTTCATTTTTTCATTACATCATAAATTGTGTTTTATATTATATGTAAATTACATTATTAAAACAGGACTGTAGGCCTTTTTGTGAGCATGCTGTGAGTCACATACCTGATTCTATACTGGTGGACGATGAAGCCAAAGATGCTGAAGATGTTCTACAGCAGATCTTGACAGAAGGCAAGGGTAAGTCTCACAACTGTGTGTTGGGAAACTTTCACAAAGGAGGGGAAATTCACTCTTGCAATTATTGCCTTGTTATGTTATAAAACTGAGCTGGCAACTGGACACTCAGCGAGTTCTGCAATGGCCCAGTAAAGCAATCAGCCAGAGACACATTAAACTAGTAGGCCCTTCCGTCAAAGAATCCCATAAAAGCAATGAATTACATGTAGCAAGCAAAAAGAAAGAAAAAGGAAAAATATCCAAGTACTGTTGGTGCTTTTCAGGTACAGTGTATAAACATTATTTTAGTATAGTATACATGTAATATGTTGCTCATGCATGTACATTGATTCAATTTGCATGTAATCTGGCACCAGAATAGATTTTTTAAAATGATATCATGAAGAGGTCATACATTGCCTCAAGGCGTGAATCAATCTTTAGATTGCAATTAGAAGAAACTGAAACCTAGCTCAGTTTATAGTGTTCTCTGCAGCTCAAAATACATGTACAGTGAAAACTCGTTATAATGACACCATCTGTTCCCTAAAAAAGTGTCAGATAACTAAATATGTCAGATAAATGAATCAAATAACAAAGAAAATTAACTTTTTCCCGTGAAAATTTGTGTCATTATATTGAATATGTCACATATCTGAGTGTCATTACAATGAGGTTTCACTGTGGAAGGGAAAATTTTCCCTGCCCTTTTCATTTGCTCCTGTCTTTTTTCTTTGCTCTCTGCCTTTAAATTTGGCTGCCTGTCCTTTTTTCAAATACTCGTATTATTCTGAATACTTGTCTCCTATTGGTACAGGAAATTGAAAAAACATATTATCAGAATTGACAAAATAAGGATTACTCAGGATCGTTGTTGGTGTGTAAAATCACTCTTGATTTCCCCCACCAACAACAATCCCTCATGAGAGAAAATAGTAACTTGCTTTCAGCCATGTAAGATTCTCTATTAAATATTGGTCAGTTGGCACAGAAATGTGAACTGAGAAAGAGTTTATTTATTCTTTTCCATGGCTGTTGTAGAAGTCGAGAAGATCACCATTGTTTGCTACTGTGCTCTGGGGTATCGCTCATCAAATTATGCCATGGCATTGATAAACTTGCTGAAGAAACTGAAAAATATTCCAGGTATGATTCAAATATCTCGCATCTCTTCCTGGTTGTGTAATTTCTGTACCTAATGCGCTGTTTTTATGCCTTAATTTTTGCCACATAAATACATATAATTATATATATACATGTTGCAAGGAAATTAGCATTTCTCTCATGATTGGGATTTCCATCAACAGCTGTCCTTTGCAGAAGTTGGGTGAACTGCCACCAGAGAAAGCTGTTGAACTAGGGTATCATATTTTGACAGGTATCATCAACCATTCAAACTGTTATTTAATAATGCAAACATTGATCAGTCTGCATGTATATTTGACCATCAGTGGGTTTGGGACGATTTGAAGGGGAAATTAAGGGTAAAAAGATTTTGGATTTATATAAATTTATATTATCCATATTAAGTTATTCACTTATAATTACTTTTGTGTTAATAAGATTGCATTTTTTGTGTGAGTGGAAGGTGATCACATATACTGTATCGTGCTCCATTGGATCAGTAGATTTAAGTTTCAAGCGTATTTTGCACATAGTTTATCTCATGGATTCTCTCAAGAAAAGATGTCATGCATTCCCCCCCCCCCCCCCCCCATCTGTGATCTTTGGTATAAATGCATGTGCAGTGGAACCTGTTTTGAGAGACCACTGTAATGAAAGACCACCTGCCTTTTAAGACCATATTTTCAAAGTCCTGTTTGGTATCTTTCCTATGTTATTGCACCACCATTGAGAGACCACCTGCCTTATGTGACCACTTTTTGGCCTGCCCTAAGGGTGGTCTCTCAAAACAGGTTTCACAGTACTATGAAATATTTCTGCAGTTTTTCTTGGCTCTTTTATTACAGAAGCTGCCCATAAATAGCCTAGTTGATAAAAAGTGCCATCTGTTGGCAAAATGTTGAACTAAATGTTCATGCCATACTGAAATGTGCAAGCCCAAGACAGTTCAGCAGTGCACATGTATAAAATATCTACATGTACATAAAGGTTGGCAGGTATAGACGTGCCTCTGCATTTTAGTTTCACATTGAGACATCATGTAAAAATATGGCAAATGTGACACAGCAGTAGCATGATGGATGGGAGATAACCATTGATGACAAACTGCGACTGTTTCGTTATTCCAGTGTGCAACCAGCACACTACTATTGCAATGGACATTTTGTCCTGTCAGAAAATAAGTCTAGCTTGGGGCCAACAATTTTCTGTTTTGTGAAACCATGCCAAAATTGCAAGTTTTGGAGTTTTTATCACCCTTGAAATAGAAGTTGATAATTTTTTTTGAGTGAATTATATATAAATATTAGTACAATAGAATGTGAAATTTTTTGTCTGATGAAAGGGAATTCCTTCTCTTTTGAATCAGAAAATTAGGGACTACTGGCATCTTGATAAATGAAATTCATTTTGCCAGAAACTGTTACATCTCACGAGTTTATCCTGCAGTTGAAAACTGGTGTAAATACAAGTATTGGATATCATGTTTGAATCATGGACTGCATGAAAACATCAGGATGTCATTATGAACATTACACCAATGTTTTCACATAACTCATTGCACCAGAAAAATTACATTTATTTCTTTAATAACTTTATTTTTGTCCTTCAGAATTTATGAACATAAATAAATGAATGAACGAATGAATAAAAAATAAATAAACACAACATTTCTGATGTCAAACTTGAATTGACAGATGCACAGGAGATGAAGAGTCGGAAACCAAAAGTGATGGTGTACAACCTGGAGGGAAGCTTATTCAAGTGGGCCAATGAAGGACATCACATGGTTGACTGTCAAAACAGGACTACAGTGAAGTGCCATCCATACAATGTCGTGTTTGGAAAGCTGCTGTACAGCAATCTGCACAGCGAAGTACCAGAACATCAGGATGTTCCACCGGCAGAAGCCTCTCCAGTCTTGACAGAGTGATAAAGCTGGATCCATTGCCTTGTGAGTAATCCCTGGTGGCTGAAAACATGGTTCTTTCACTTTAATAAAAACCTGTGAAGGTGTGTGCAGCATGCAAATGACCATTGACAGTTGTATAAGTCTGCTGAGCAGATTTTTGGACTGTGGTACATTACAATGGGCAGGACCCTAAGGGTCAACATACATCTATTAATCTGGCCAATGAACTAAGGGCAAATGTATTGACATGGACCAGGTTATGCAGATAACCACAGTGCACGTGGTTACTGGTATAGTGACTGGCTGGCGTTCGTTAAGAGTATGTTTTCTTAAGGAACACGAGCCAGGGCTGAGTCTTTCAACTCCAGTTGGTGTTGTTAACCAGTGAAGACAGGATATACAGATAAGACACACCAGAGCTGAGTCTGTCCACCTGTGTCTGTGTGCTGTCTTGAAATGGAAATGATGACATCCACCGGCTGAAACTGCACAATAGCAGATATTCATATGTAACTGCGATCCTGCACACTTCCTGCGTTGCCGGGGCAACAGACTGATGCTTCCACCATGAACAGGGCAGATTTGTGTTACATACTACTGAAAAATCCATAAATAACACCTTTTCAACCAAAAGAGAGCCCATTTCTAATCAATTTAAGCATCCTTTATGTTTCAAATATATGTTGATACATTTTCTTAAGATTATTCTGTGTGCATGTTGTTCATTTTATTGAGAAAGTACTTTTGACCATGCTAAATACATGGATCTGCCCTGATGCAGGTGGCTCCCTCTTTTGCTCGATATATGTTAGAGTAGGACCGCATTTAAATATGAATACATCCTATTGTAATTCCGCTAATCCCGTCTGTACGTGCATTTAGGTATGTCCCAGACTTTCTGGACCACGGAGAAATGAATGATGTGTATGAGAGCAGACATGTTTCTAATATTCAGTACTTAATTTGTCTGATGGCCATTAACTTTTGTCACTCCTTAATACAGTACAAACATCCCTCTGTGCCCTTCATGATCTCCATTCGCTAACTGACAAGAATTGATCCCCAAATTAAACTAAGTATTGTAAATATTTATTATATTTAATTTATTCCACATCACTATAATATATATAGGGCATACACCTGTGCCACATAATCATTGTTTCAGGATTTTGCAGATTATAATTTACTTAAAAAATTAATGTAAAAACATGGTAAAACATAGCCATTTACATTAACTTGTACCACAGATGCAAGAGGGTGCAGCATACAGTGGGGTTTTTAACTCTTTGAGTGCCAAGTTTTTGACTGAGGCAACAGCTTTCCTCAGCATGCTTCGGGTGCATTGTGCCATTGAAAGCTGTTGACCTGGACCGTGGCGTTCTCTGAAACTATAGGTATGCTGGTATTTGAAAGAAATGTCCTGCAAGGAATATGAATCTAGTATCATTGAGATAAATCAGGAGATTGAATTCATTACATGTAGTTCGACTTAAGTCACAGTTGGCACTGGAAGGGTTAATTCTTTTTCATTGGTACCGTCCTGCTGACACCCTTTCAATCATTTTAACTGGGGTTAGGTTTTGGGGTTCTTTGAGCCATTTAGTACTTACCAGTAAACTAATATTACATGTACTTACAGTAAATATTATATTGGATCATGTCAATACAATGATGTTGATGCCTGGAAGATGCAACTAAGTGTATTTTTGTCTCTACCTTAGGAGCACATTTGGTCTCATTGTACATGAAGGGTTAACCTTATGTCACTGGGCCTCAGTCTGGGATATTATTATTATATTATGGTTCATCAGAATCTTCATGTTTGCCCACCGGTAAGTTGTATGTTTGTTGAGTTTGTGAATTGATATGTATGCTTTTGAGTTAGAGTATGTGAAACCAGACACACTCATTTTCATTGTCAATACTCTATACTAGATGTATGGAGAGATAAGTGTATTATTATTCAAGTGAAAAATTACAACAAGAGTCTTGTCATGGAAGACAGCCTGTCTTTAAGTCTGTTAGAAGGACAGAGAAAAGAAACCAGTGTCAGTATCTAAATTCGATGTGACTTATCATGCAGAATGTTGAAATTTGAAAATATTGTTTAATGGAAAATATAGCAGATGTGTAGATCTGTTACAGTATTAACAATAATATCTGGATGATCAAATTGATATTTTGTGATGTGGAAGTCAAATTCTGCTTCTCTTGCCATTGTTCTGTTACAAACTATCATACTCAGGTAGGGATATTAACCCTTAAAGCATTGATTTAAGACTTGAGTCAACAGCTTTCTGTCGGACACTTTGTGGGCATTGTGCACAAAGTGTATCCGAGGAAACCTGTTGACTAAAACTACTTTATTCTTCAGACCAGGCTTGCTCACATTGAATGAAAGGTATTTTCATGAAGAATTTGAATCTTTTAACCATTATATGTTTAACATTAATGAAAAAAAGCTGTGATTATCACTTAAGGATTATTTCAATGTTGTTGCATTAACCCTTTCCTGATCAGAATATGCTTGAGTCAGTAGCTTTCCTTGGCACTGTTTGTGTGCAATGAACCCAAGCTGAGCCAAGCAAAGCTCCTGACCTGGGGTGAGGCATCATGATATGTCCTGTATACAAATCTCAGCAAAATGTTTTCCATTAACCCTTAAAGCGCTGATATAAGATTGAGTCAACAGCTTCTCTCGGGACACTTTGTGCGCATTGCGCGCAAAGTGTCCCGAGGAAAGCTGGTGATTAAGACTACTTTTTGCTTCAGACAAGGCTTGCTGGTATTTGAATGAAAGGTATCTTCATGAGGAATTTGACTCTTTTAACCATTATATGTTTAATGGTAATGAGAAAGCAACTATAGCAGTGATTAGCACTTTAAAGGTTAATAGGTAAAAACATAAAAAGAGAAAAAATTATATGCAGGCACTTAAAGCAATTTGAAAGGGAAGGGGTTAAATCAAATCAGCATCTTGGCCGAGCATGCACAGTCCTTTGTCCAGGTGACTAGATACACCTTTCTTTCACTCAACACAAAAATATGCAAGGGCTGTAAACTCAGAACTGCAGAAAAAACTGTTCTGGATGAGAGTTTGGCTTGTTGAGAGATTTGATGGTATTTAACATTTTATTTAATCAACAAGCTGTATTCTGCATACCAAGGTAGAAGTCAAATGGGGTTGTGGGAAAGGTCACATCCTGTGTTAACTCTGACCTAAATCTGCCTGTGGCTAGCCCTGTTCAGATACTGACTTGGCTCAGCTTAACAGTAAAATGGATGTACATGTATTTGGCAGGTATTGGATGCCAGTGCATTCAAGGTATGTTGACCTTACTGACCCTAAAAAGGGTTGCGTGAAAACCTTGAATGCCCTTTAATGCCAAGTTGGGAAACTCGGTCACAGAGCCAATGGGGTAGAGTCTAATTCTATCCTAGTCCTTTGGTTTTTTGCCAGCTGAACAACAGTCTTTGCTTGGCTTAAGAGGGGAAATTTAAGCCATTGATGTCCCATAGGCAGTCTTACACACAAATAGTATAATTGTGTGTACAGGTCATAAACATTTATTTAATACAGTTGACATGTCAAGCATCAGTATTAAAGACACATGCATATCAATTTCCTAACAAAGTTGCTTGTCCTGTCTTAAAGCAGCTGCGATAAGCATCTGCCATGACGCAGGTCACTCACTCAATCACGCAGCACTAGATGGATATATGCCAATGGTGGCACTAACATATCTGGAAGTAAAGAACACCTTATTTTAAATGTGATAATGCTTTCAAGCTTATTAAGTATTTAGAGAATATAGGAGTATCAATTTTATAAAAACAGAAATCTTTTCAAGTCATTATATTTGCAAGAGGAACACACTTTTTCCTGTTGAGTGCAGGGATCTGCCCACACATATATTCTTTTGTGAAGTGTGAGCAGCCCCACACCTAATATGAATGTGTTATATTTTAGGATAAATTAGTACAAGATACTGTGGTAGTCCAGGGAATGTAAAACTGTAGTTCCTTCTGTTCAGGGTTACATGATTTCTGGAATTCTGGGATGCTGCATCATGCTACAAAAGCAGATCTTTGTCATCTGGGTACTTTCAAAGGATTAAAAATGTTCCTTTTTTTTTCATTTTTTTTCTTTTTTTTTTTGTAATTTATGCTGCCAGTTTTGTTAATGTTTCTGGCATAAGTATTAGTGAAAAACCAGGTACATGTAGTGTGATCAGTGAACAGGTAATCTTAAAAAGGATTTAAAACTCTGAAGTTATATTTTGATGCTTATATCATGTAAAATTAATAAGAAGTTTTATAGATATACATGTATACTTATGGAAGTAATACAGTTGTTCTATTTTCAATGCCATGTGTGTCTTTTTAGCTCAGCTGATTTGTTAGTTCAGCTTATAAAATGGGTGCTTATCCATCATCTGTCCGTCTATGGTCCATTCACAATTACATTTTGGACATGTCCTCAAAAACTGTTCTTCAGGTCCACTTCAAACCTGGTGGGGATGTACTTTTGGTGGGTCCTTACCAAATTCATCAAATGGTCATGCTCCAGTTATTTTTGGATTTTTTGTGAATTTTATTGGTTTATTTTTTGACCAAATCTTTAAAAAAATTTCGCCAAAATAGCTTGATCAATTGCTTTAAAATTGCATAGGGACACTCCTGGGAATCCCAGACATTAACTTGTTCAACAGGTGGCACTGCAATTTTTTTTTCTATTTTTTAAATCAATTTTTGTGTATTTTCACTATTTTCTACTTCTCCAAAACCATCACTCAGATAGTTCTGAAACTTGGTGGAAATGTAGCTTGTGGAAGAGTTAAACAAAATGTTCTTTAGGTAGTGGTACCCTGGATCCCTAATTTTGAACAAATTTTTGGTTTGGGTACCTGTCAGTCACCTGAGCTTTTAAAAGAGTCTGACAATCCGTTGTCCTTTCACAATTTATGTTTTCAACTTCTCTGAAACCATGTACCTTGGGTGGGTCTGTGCCAAGTTTCTTTCAAAGAGTCACACTCAAGTGATTTTTGGATTTTAAATGATTTTTTTTAATCATTTTTTGACCAAATCTTTAAAGAATCTCTGAAACCACCAAGCCAATTGCTTCATAATTGCATGGGGGACCCTAGGCCTTAATTTGTTCAAAAGGTGGCAATGTAATTTTTTTTAGCTCTGCTGACCATAGGTAACAGAGCTTATACAATCACTCGTGTCCATCCGAAAACATTTTGCTTGTCAACACGAACAGAGATGCCAGTTTTCTGTATTTATACAGAACTCCATATTTTTGTCGTGCTTTGTGTAGAAAAAAATGGTGCAAATCTATACTACAAATAGATTAAAACAGTCTTGATATGTTAAATCTCAACCCTTTTCTGTATTTTTGCCCATGAGGCACTTGTATCTCTAACGATAGCATCTACAGTTTTTGAGTTAGTCCCTGGAAATTTTTTTAATAGAAAAAAATCTAGGTTCTTTCATTATTGGTGGCATCACCTGGTGGATTATGTAGTACAGGGGGCCAAAAAGTGAAAAAAATGCTGTGGTGTATTTAATTTTCAACAGATTCTTACCAAATTTGGTAGAAATATTCTGGAGTCCATTATGTGTAATCTTAACTGCACAAGTAGAGCCACCTATAGGTGAACAGATGACTTATTATTTGGTAAAATTTATGAAATTCATTATCTTGAGAAATTATAAGGTTAATTTCACCAAATGTATAACATGTAATGTGTGAAGTTGAATATTAAATAATATAGGTCATCTTGACCTACTTTCTCAAGGTCACAGAGGGAAAACATGTCAGGCCATGATATTCTTGTGATGGTTATTACATGTGAGTTTGTGGACACACATCCATGTATCAGTAGAGGAAAATTATGCACACAAAAGTCTATGACATATGGAATCATGGTGGTGCCACCAGTGGTAATTATTGGGGCTGACATCACAGATTTCTAAAACACATTAAATTCATTTTTGTGATAATAGATTGAGACAGAACAACAAAATTTAAACAAATATGCATAAAAACCAATGGTCAAATTTTATGAAATTTTGGTAATCTGACCCAATTTGCAAGGTCAAATTTGGTATTCTGAGAAAGAATGAGGCTAGGCTAGGACACTAAAGTTTGTATTTTGAGACAGAATGAGGCTTGTGATATCAAATATACCACAAATGTATATCATTTGTAGAAGGTTAATACTGGGTAATTTGGATGACCTTTACCTACTTTCTCAAGTTCATGGAGGGAATGCATTTCAGGCAAGATTCTTATTTCATGTGAAATCATGGTAGCGCCACTGGTGGTAGAAAATGGAAGTACTATTATATAGGTATCAAAAATACACTAAATTCATTATTGCAGGCCTTCTCAGGGCTGCTTCACATCTGTTAGAATGTTAGAGGTGGAGTTTGGGTCACACAAAAACCCAAGTTGTCTTAGTTGTAGCTTTCTGTTGAATAGTTGTACATGTCAAGTGTTTCAGAATATCAATATCTGAAACTATTCTTCTTTTATATGACATCATATCATAATAAAATCACATTTTTTACATATTGTTGTGATCAATCCTGTTCTCTCACATATCATTGTACAGTAAGTGATAGCTTGTGATATATGTCTGTCTCTTGTTATATTAATGAAAGCTTCAAATAAAAATTGTTGATCATTGTGTGGTTTTGTTGTTCTTCATCGTTATACAAACAGTGACATTCCCATTTTTATTTTAGTGATAAAGGTGTTAATTTGTATCCATACACGCTCTCAGCTCCATTCACAATTACATTTTCGACTTCTCCAAAATTGTCAGCCAGATTCACTTCAAACTCTGTGGGGATGTACCTTGGGTGGGTTTCTACCAATTTTATTCAAATGGTCACACTCCAGTGATTTTTTTTCTTTTTGTCATTCTTTTTAGGTCAGCTGACTTGTCAGTAGCTGAGCTTATCTTATGGTCCATTGCCATCCGTCTGTGCACAATTCACATTTTCAACTTCTCCAAAAAAAAATAGCCAGATTCACTTCAAACTTGGCAGGCAATGTACCTTAGGTGGGTCTCTACCAAGTTTTTTCAAATGGTCATGGTCCAGTGATTTTAGGATTTTTTATGAATTTTTTTTGGGGGGGGGGGGGGCAAATCTGAAAAAATTTCCCAAACCACTCGCCCAATTGCTTTGTCATCATACAGGAACACTCCCAGTGACTCCTGGTTCTTAATTTGTTCACCAAGTGGTGCTGCAATTTTTTACTTATTTTATGATTTTTTTGGTGTTTTTTCACTTTTTATAAGGGTCCGCCCCATGGGGGCACCCTTTATGTTTTTTGGTTGTCCCTCCAGCCGAAGTTCTGTCCTTCTGGATGTGCACATTCTCATTACCGCAATATCTACATAATGCCTCCATGTATTTTGTTCAAATTTGGCAGTGTGCTTATCTAACATGGCAAGATGATCTGATTAGATTTTGGTGTCACCATGACCTAATTTGAGCCAATGGCAGCCTAATTACATGCTTATTATGGTTTGTTACTGCAATATCTCCAGAATGCACCAATGTTTTTTGCTCAAATTTGGCAGTATGCTTATCGAGCATGCCAAGATGAACTGACTAGATTTTGGTGTCACCATAACCTTATTTGAGCACATGGCAGCCTAATTATATGTTTGTTTGGGCTCCTTGCTGCAATGTCTCCAGATGGCGGATCCTTAGGTCAACCCTTTGCGTTGAAGTTATATCTAGTTTTATGATTTTTAACTCGGCTGACTTCCTAGTCAGGCTCCTTTCAGCAGGCCAAGCCCTCTGTCATCCGTCCATGGTGATGCTTTGGTGACTCTGGAATCTCTTTGCCGTCATTGTTAGGTTTGAAATTTATGAATGTGGGTCATGTTTTTCTACATAAGTGCAACACACCTGTACTAGAGACATTTGTCCATTTACAATTACATTTTTGACTTCTTATCCAAAATGGTCAGCCAGATTCACTTCAAACTTGGTTTGAAGTGGCAATATACTTTGGGTGAGTTTCTACCAAGTTTGTCCAAATTGTCATGCTCCGGTGAATTTTGTATTTTTTGTGATTTTATTTTACAAACTTCTCTGAAACTGCTCGCCCAATTGCTTTGATATCACACAGGAACACTCCTAGAGACTCCTAGTTTATAATTTGTTCACCAGGTGGCACTGCAATTTCTTCTACTCTTTATGGTTTTTAGCTCTGCTGACTTGTCAGTCAGCAGAGCTTATAGAATCCGTTTGCGTCCGTCATCCGTCTGTCGTTCCTTCTGTCCTTCCATCTGTCCGTCTGTCTTTAGACTTTTTATATTTTCGACTTCTTCTCAAAAACCGCTACATAGAATGTTTTGATTTTGCACATGGATGATCCCCAGGTGGACCTCTACCAAGTTTGCGAAGGAGATGATGATGCAATATTTTTTCTATTTTTTATGAATTTTTTAATTTATTTTTTGAAAAAAATTAAAATTTCTTCATCTTAAGAACTAAGAAGCCGATTGCTTTGATATTGCACATAGGGTCATCTGGGGTCAACTAGTTCTTATTTTGGCCACCAAGTGGCGCCGTGATTTTTTCCTATTTTTTTAATGAATTATTGCCTGTTAAGGCTATTTTGGACTTCTTCTCCAGAACGGCTGAACAGAATTGCTTAAAATTTTATCAGAATATAGTTGGACATTAGCCAATAAAAGTTTGCGAAGATAAAATGGATATGTTAATTTTAGGCAAAGTTATGGGATATCAAACTTCGCAACTGTAAGGAATTGCTGCAGCTGTATATATACATGTATATATATATATATATATATATATATATATATATATATATATATATATATATATATATATATATATATACATGGCAACACTGCATTTATTACACTATTGTATTTACCCTTTTGACTTCTTCTCAAAAACCGCTCTATGGAATGTTGTAATTTTGCACATGGATGTTGCCCAGGTGAACCTCTACCAAGTTTGCAAAGGAGATGATGATGCAATAATTTTTCTATTTTTAATGAATTTTTTAATTTATTTTTTGAAAAAAAAAAAATTTCTTCATCTCAAGAACTACCTGGCCAATTGCTTTGATATTGCACATAGGGTCACCTGGGGGCAACTAGTTCTCATTTTGCCACCAGGTGGCGCTGCGATTTTTTCCTATTTTTTTATGAATTTTTGTGTGTTAAGGCTATTTTCGACTTCTTCTCCAGAACAGCATGATAGAATTGCTTAAAGTTTTATCAAAATATAGTTGGACATTAGACAATGAAAGTTTGCGAAAATAATGTGGATATGTTCCACTATGTGCCACTCTACATACATGTATATAGCTGTACAAATCTAAACTGCAGTCCATGTGCTCCAATATTGTAAAAGCAGATCCCAGTCAGCAGAGCACAGGATCATCATGATCCTCTTGTTTTTAATGTCACTATTTTCAACTTCTTCTCCAGAACTGTCAATCAGATGAAGCTGAAACTTGGTGGATATGTTCCATATTTAAAGGTCAAACAAGGTTGTTCATTAGGTGTCACTGTTGTGGATTCTTCATTTTTAACGATTTTTTTTCCCCCAAGTCAGGTACTTATCAGTGTTCAAATGGTCATGTTCCACTGATTTTTACCCCTTGGTCCATACAGGTCAGAGGGGTGTTGTCACCTACACGGCCATCTGTCTGCCCATCTGTCCATGCCTTGTTAACACTATATCTCCAAAATACTCACTTTACAGAGACCAAATTTTTATCACAGGGGGCCATTGAGGTGTTCCAGGTGCCTGTCAAAAATAGATCACTAAATCACATATTCAGGTCACAGTACTACATTGGAGAAAAAACAGCACTAACACAGTACTTTAAAAAAATATTGAATCTAGCTTCATCATTTATTTATGACAGTTGGTCCTAATGATGCCTCAGACACCTGTGGAAAACTAGGTCACAATGCTGCATTGAAGAAAAAAGGCCACACCATGATACCTACAAATGTTAAATTACTCTTTGTAGCTGCACCAATTATTTATGACGGTTGGTCCTAAGGGTATTGTCGTCACCTACGCGTTCGTCCATCGATGCCTTGTTAACGCCATATCTCCAAAAATACTCACTTTACAGGGACCAGACTTTTATCACAGGGCCATTGAGGTGTGTCAGGTGCCTATTGAAAAGCAGGTCACTAGGTCACTAGGTCACAGTATTACATTGAAGAAAAAGCAGCATTAACACAATATTTAAAAAAAGTATTGAATGTAGCTTCATCGATTATTCATGACGGTCTAATGATACCTCAGACCTTTAAAAAACTAGGTCACAATGCTGCATTGAAGAAAAATGGCCATGCCATAATATCTCCAAATAGTGAACACCTCATTATAGCTGCACCAATTATTTATGACAGTCCTAAGGATGCCTCAGACACCTAGTGAAAACTAGGTCACTGGGTCATATTTGTAGGTCACAGCGCTGCATTGAAAAATGGCCTTGCCATGATATCTCTGCTCATTGCATATGCTCCAAAACTTTGTCATTAGGTCAAACAGAAGTAACCTCCTGGTCTCACATGCAGATACATGGTCTTCACCTAAAGTACCATTTCCCAGTGATCAACCCTGGCCGAGGGGTTTTCAGTGTCTGACCGGTTTCTAGTTGGATTTGTTATGAATTTTCTTCTTTAGGGCAAATCTTAAAAAATCTTCTGCTCTGAAACCACTCACCCCATTGCTTTGATATCACACATGAACACTCCTAGGGATTCTTAGTTCTGAATTTGTTCACAAGGTGGAGCTGCATTTTTTTCTATTTTTTATGACTTTTTGTGTATTTTCCCTATTTTTGACTTCTCCAGAAGAACCGTCACTCAGATTAAGGTGTAACTTTGTGGATATGTTCCTCGTGAAAGGGTCAAACAAGGTTGTTCAGGCCCTGTATCTGGATTGTTGGGAAATACATTGAATTAAGCACACGTTTAAATTCCTCACCTTTAGTTTGCATGCTATTCGATCTCAAATCTATATGTGTAAGTTAGAACTTTGTGTCTATCTATAATATTTTTGAAGATATAAAGCTTTAAAAACTTTAATTGCCCCTTATTTGCATAATTTTGAACAGCGTGACCATTCCAAACCATGTGCTCAATTTCAATGGTAGGTCAGTCATCATGGCAAGTTTGATGGTTTTCAGAATAATAGTGTCCAAGAAAAACTCCCAACAAATTTGGTCATGAAGAAAGAAAGAAAAATGAAAGAGGGATTAAAAAAAAGAATTTTTGCAAAATCAAAATTTCAGAATTGGCACCCATACATAATGATGCAGGGGTGCCCATATGTTATTGAAGGTCATCAGTCCAAGGAGATCAATAACACACGAGGCTGAGGCCTCGTGTGTTATTAAGCTCCTTGGAGTGATGACTTTCGTGTGTTATTGATGTCCTCGGACTGATGACCTTAAATAACACGTGGGCTCCCCCTGCATTGTCATATGAGTAGACTATTTCTATTTTTCATATTGGTCGAGGCACCATCAAGTGTCATGCTATAAACACATGGATCCACTGCTTTTGCTGTCTTGAAGTCACTGGACCCGGTGCAGACCTTGGGTGCGGCCAGTCCAGACCTCTTGAACAATGCAAGCGTGACATGATGCATCATCAGCAACTTTTATCGGCCTCGGTGTACATGTAAATTGGTGAGGACAGGTCAAGAGACCTGTATATAGACCTCATCCAAAGACTATAATTTTATACTAGAAAAGAAAATTTGCTTCACAGCAGATCTCTCTGGATGCCTTCAAAATGAGGACAGTTTGAAACACTACACTTTGCCATTGTTCAACATAATCTCAATTTCATCTGTTAGTCTATTTTTCATACAGTAAAATGCTACAGCTTTGTTTCTCGGGTCATTGGATGTGGCCATGTCACCAACTTATAAAGTGAAATTTGAATGAAACAACCATCTTTAACAGTTTTGAAGCTTTTCAACATTTTAATTTTTGTGTATTTGCCTAATTTGCATAAATTGAAAGCCTGCAACTTTGGTTTATGGTTCATTGGATGGGGCTTTGCCACAAACACATAAATTGAAGTAGGAATGGCAATTCTCTATCTATAATAATTATGTTCGCCTAATTTGCATAAATTAAAATTCTACAACTTTGATTCATGGTTCATTGGAGACATTATTTCTCAGACACATAATACCAGTGTTTACAGTGTTGCACCCTTGGGACCAGAGAAAAGTGCCAATTTTCAAGAGCGTCAGCCCTTTTGGGGCAGTATGGATAGGTATATGTGCATGTACATGTACATCATCATACATGCACATATACATATCCAGTGTATACATATTTATAAATCAAGGGGATGTGTATACATGCAATACAGAACTGTCTTAATAGTTCCTTTATTACATAAATAAATTTTAACAGACACCCCGTACAGGAAACTACATGAATACATGTACTTGTGAACTGAGACAAGCACTGTACTGTCTCAGTATTCCTTGTCTTGGCTATGAAGAACAGGCTTCACAGGTAACAAGAAAATAAAGACAGGGAAGTGTCCACTGATATGACACAAATACACACTGTGTCAAAATTCAAAAAGTGGTGGAAACAGTCATTGAGGACTGGAAAGCCATACTTTGATAGGTCTGGCCAAGTAGTCTATTTTTAACAGAGGGTACACTCAGGTTTATTCTGTCTAGAAGTCCAGCGGCCTGTGCCCCTTTGGGACTGATAAGGCCAGCAGACTCATAGCCTCAGGCAAAAATAGACCAGCTGGGACACCAGTGTCAGTCATGGTGCACTGGGACACCAACCCCCTCCCAATTTGCTCCAAGACCTAAACCTTCCAAATCATACACCCAGCAGGCATGGCTAGTAGGCTGCCTACGAAACAGGTTCAAGCTCATTTATGATGAATGCAAAATGGTTGCCTAGTGCAATGAAGGTCTATGCAGCAGTAGAAGCCCTGGATACTTATTGGGAAATTTAGTGAATTTAGCATACATTAAAATTCAACAACTTTTGTTTGCATGCCAATGGATTTGCCAGATGTCTCAAACCTATATGTGTAAGTTAAAACTGTGTGTCTATCTGCAATAGTTTAGAAGATAAGGAGCTTTTTAAAATTTTAATTGTCCCTCATTTGCATAATTTTAAAGATCATGACTATTCCAAACCAAATGGCAAAATTTCATTGGTAGGACAGTCACCATGGCAAGTTTTGGTGGTTTTGGTTATAATAGTGTCTGAGAAAAACTCCGGACAAATTTGGGTGCCATGGAATGTGAGGAAAAACAATACATCTGGGCTGGAACCCAGACATGATTATTATACCCTGCCCACGAAGTGGGGGTTATATGGTAATGGGCACCATCCGTGTGTCGTTCCGTCTGTCAGAAACAAATTTTGTCTAGGCCATAGCTTCAAACCAATTAATGCCCGCCCTTTGAAATTTATAGAGTTGTTAGATCATAGGTAGTAGGTGAGCATAGGCACTTTTTTGTGTACCTAATTACTCACATACATTGATTACTTAACAGTAGCTCATTAGGCAACCTCCAGATCAGAAACAATTTTGTCTGGGTCATATCTTGGGAACTATAAATGCTAGCCCTTTGAAACTTTCAGGGTTGGTAGATCTTAGGTGGGATGTGTACATAGGATTAAATTTATTTGGCTGATTGCAGTCTTTATTTAATTAACAAAGATCGTTAAGCATCTCAAAATCACCTACATCAAAAACTATTTTTTTCCAGGCAGATCTTCTAAACTATACATGCTAGCACTTTGAAATTTATTGCACCGGAGCCAGGTCCCGTGAAAGGCCCTAAAAATGAGTTTTGTGGCCACAGCTGGGGAATGAATAAAAGTTATATCATTTGGAATATCACAGTCAGGGGATTTGTTAATTGGTAGTTTTAACTTTTAAAAGTGTAGCTTGGTGTTAGTCTGGCTTCATTTGTAAGGTATGGCCAGACTAGCAGTTCCAATAATTTCATACTTGTTTTAGTTGTCTATAATATGCTATTTGGTGTAAGACGTATAAATAATATATTGGTCATGTTTTTTAAATGTCTTAGTGATTGAAGTTTTTCAGTGGAATATAGAACAACATTCTGAAGGAAATTTACAGGGTATTGATCTAAATTTGGGTACTTTTTGGCCATCAAAATACCTCCACCCCTTATTTTCTCCTATTATGCCATTTTCCAGCATTTTTATGATTTTTTTAAGCTCAACAATGGAGTACATTGCAAAATATAATATTGTAATGGAATGAAATTGTATAGATCATTATTATAAAGGATAAACACAATTTATTGAGCCTATCTAATCATAATAAATCCAATTTGGGAGGGGGTTTTTTTGCTTCAAAATGAAGTACCTCAAAATTTTAGTTTACACCAGGTATTTCACATTTTCTGAACTGCTGCAAATACACAATCATTACATTTTATGTCAAATTTATTGCAACATTGACTATGATTGTACCGTTAAAGAGCATTTTTGTACCCCTACTCCCTAATTTTCAGCAATCACATTTTGTATATTTTCATCAACTTTTTACAAAATTTTTGCAAATGCTTAATATATGGTGTTGTATGCTCACAGAATTAAGTATAGAATGGACTATAGTTGTGAAACCTCATAATTGTGAAATTATACACAAATCTCATGCATGTATTTTAACATTTTAAATCAATCTTGGACCATTTTTGTTTAAAAAAAATAGAAAAAATATGAAGGGTGGGGGGTAAAAACTATGCCTCAAAAAACTTTACATTGTGTCAACTTACACTATTTTACAAATAATTATGAAAACCTATGTGAAATCTACAAAATGCCCATATTTGGTAGTGAGCATATGAGTTCATAAAGAAAATAACATCTTTTAATTTCCAAAATATTTTGAAATTCTAAAAATATTCACATTTTTATTATCGTGCACTTTTGACTAAGCATAACTCCTAAGCAGTGCTGTATCTGAACTTATCCTTCACTTTCTAGGATAAGAAAACAGGAGCATCATCATTAAGAATCTGACTAATAATGTGAGGCTAGAGAAGAAAACTACGAGTATATGTATTTAATTGGAAACACATTTCAAAATATAAAACATTGTAAATTGTAATCAAATAAAGATATAAGTGAATTCTTTAGTAATTTTGGTATTAGTGAGTTGCTTACCTCTCGGCGATCCATGCCTAGACCTCCATGTTTGGGCAGCAATGCCCGTCACAATTGCATTATGACTTGATTGTTCTAAAGATCTAGCAGTCCCGGTCAACACTCTGTTCTGTGGAAGCGGGGGGGGGGGGGGGGGAGACTTTCAGCGTGCATGCACCCCTATTCTTCCTTCCTTGTGATTGGACGTTCACTGTGGAGGATGGGGGAAGTCAAGTGGGCTTCTGTGGTAGTCAAGAGGTAGGAATATTCACAAATTGAAGTAAACAGTTGGGTAGGAAAGTATACGCTGAACTCTGTGCCATGGAGAGTGATTAATAGAGGCTTGGGCTACTTTGAAATCCATGTAAAAGATATGTGTGTCTATACTTTTTCAAGTATTCTCATTAATACTGAAATTACTAAAAAATTCACGTATTAGTTATTTAAAGTTACCTGTGGACCACAATTGCCAATATACAAACGCAGTGGTAGGAAGGAGTAACGAAACACGTAATACTGGCAATCAACCACCGGGGCCGACAGCCTGGGGGGGGGGGGGGGGGACTATCATTCTTGGTGAGGAGGCAATGTCTGTTGGGTTTGTGGATATGAGGCCAGGAACAATGGAATCCTGGCCGAAAGCCCAGAAGCCCTCTTTATTGACCAGAATGGGACTACCAATGCCCCCCCCCCCCCGGAAACTGCTCACCAACCTACTCTCAGCCTAGCAGACCCCGGGAACATCTGCTCCATACAAGTCCGAGAAAAAGGCTAAGCCTACTATAGGTATGCCGACAGATCCATGTGTGGGGTACCCCACCTGGCCCACATGGCCTGAACGACCCGTGGGGGGAGCCACCACTTTGTCTGACTTCTTGAAAGTTGGCCAGGCAGGACATTTTCTAGTCCTGGTACATGCCTCACATGCATGCAGAGGCTGTGTTTGGAGCACCATCAGGTGATACATCTGGCTCACTCTATCAGTTTTTGGGAGTACATCCTGCCCTGCTGGTTGAGGTAGGCAATTGCGGTCCTGTTGCTGCACATAATGAGAACATGTTATTGCTCCACTAGCTCCTGGAAGTGGAGGGGCACTTATCATATCACCACCAGTTCCAACCAATTTATGTGGTGGGACATGGGCTGCATCAGCCAAAACCGATACCATCTGGCTCTCCCCCACATGGGTTCCCCTAATGGACCAGGATGAGTTCATGTATATGGTAAGTTGCACCTAAAACTGCATGAATATCTGACCCGACATGACATTCTCCCACTTGGTCCACCAAATCAGGTACTGGTGGTCCTCTGGGAGTTCTGGCATCTGTGCTTGGAAGCCCTGGTACATCAGCTATCTGTCCCACAGAGCATGCTCCAATGGATGATGGTGTAGGTAGCCCACAGGCAACAGGGAATCCATTGAGGTCAGGAAGCCCATAAGTGTTTGCCACTAGCGGGCCATGTGAACCTAAAGAATCACAATTGGGCCTAAGCATTGGCAAAGTTCTAGAATGGTCTGTGTGTTACAGTAAATGCAGGTGCTGTAGTGCCCAGATCAGACAGTCATCCAGGTACAAATTAATGCACACTGCGTTCTGGTGAAGGTATGCAACTACCATATGTGAGAACTGAGTGAAATCCAGAGGTCTCATGGCAAAGCCAAACAGAAGTGCCCTGAACTGGTTAACTTAGCCTGAGAATGCAAACTGAAGATATTTCCGGGAAGTCTTTGCTATAGGCACATGGAAGAAGGCATCCTTGTGGTCCAAAGATGTAATCTACTCCTGGGGCCACAAGGCCACTGTCACTGACTGTGCGTTCTCCACAGAATCTCCAAGTACTTGATCAGCAATGATAGGTCTGTAACCAGATTCCAACTGTCCTACTTGGTGTTCTTGCTCTCTAGATTTACACACACACACACACACACACACACACACACACACACACACACCCGAATGCTGATACTTTGGGCTTGTTTGTGGGGTGTGTGTGTGAACCACTTTGGTTCAAAGCATAGCAGAGGCTTGTTTCTTGTTTTCACCAAAAGGCAGCAAATAGCATTGTCTAAGGGTATTTAAGATGAACAAATCATCTGTGATAGACTCCCACTATAAGCAAAAGGCAGAAACACAACTGGGGGCTTGGAAACATCTGTAGTGGTGGCTGAGGGCAACCCTGAGATGGTGCGCTTTGGAAGGCAAGAGTAAGGAGTCCTGAGGTTTCCCTGACTTCTTGCCTTTACCAGTATTCTTGCCCTTTTCCAATCATTTCTCACCATTCTTAGGCTGCGATGCCTGAGCTAGTACATGTGGCATGGCGAGTGAGTGCATTTTGGGTGCCATGCTTTGGGGCAGCAGTGGCCATTGAGGAATGTGACTGAACAGAGTCGGTCAAAGCCTTTGTCCTCGTCTGTTTGGCAGATCAGGCCTAAAGGTCCCGCACTCATCAAACAACATCAGCCATCTCTCCTCCAAACAGCATGTTAGATAGGAGGGGCCCTGTGCACAGCTCAGGGGAAGATTAGGTCAGGAAACTCCTGACCCTGGAGAAGAGCATCCCTGCAAAGCAAACACAAGTTCACCTCTAGAATGCAGGCCATCTTGATCTGATGGTCGACCACCCACCACATTTAAATTCGTGTGCAAGGCTGCCTGACCAATCCAGTCCCAGGACCCCTCTGAGATCTGCGCCGAATGCTGGAGGTCGTCCAAGAGGGAACTCATAGCCAACAGTGACACATTGGTGTTGGACACAGTGAGGACAGAGCCTCCAGCATCCTCCTCTAATCTCCTGAAGGCATCCAAGGATGCAGAAATAGCCTGTGGCACCTTCTCATCATACTCCTACCAATCTAAATTCACCAGAAGTGACTGGGAGGAGTAAATCTGCTCTGGCGCACAATAAACATTTCTCTTAGACGTCCTGCCAGGGGAGAATTTGCCCTTGCCTAAGATAACCAGACATCAGCAGCTCCATGGGAACCAGGTGCTGTGAATCCTGGTGGTCAGCTGGTTATAAAACTCAGTGACAAATGGCTAGAATGGGATCGGGGACCTATGGCATGCAAGTACAAGTCTTGGCAGCACATTGCAATGGCCCCTCTCCCCTCCTCTGGCTCAGCAACACAGCTTGGTCACCCGTTAAGCCCCAAATGAGAGCTTTGGCCTGCTCAAAGCCCTGAGTCAGTGCTGGTAGTAGTAGCCATGGGGGCAAAAGTGGGCTCTGCCTGCACCATGCATGCTACAGGTCAGTGCCGAGCAGAGCAGCATCAGCTTGGGTGCTGGCTGGTAGCAAGTAGCCTGGGCCTGCTGACTGACGAATCTGTCACGACCCTCACGAGTGGATCCTTTGTGGCCCAACACTTATGACTATGCTGCCTCCTCTCCCCATTCTTCCAGGGATTTTGAGTGAAGAGGCAGCAACCACCTGAGCCTGCATGTGAGCAGCATGGCTTCGTTTTCCACTTCTCTAGTCGCATGGCTGGGGTGGAAGATTCAGCAGAGTCAGACTTGATGGCTCTACACCCATAGCACGCTGCCACACAGTGATTGCCTGTATGCCACTGTCTTCCCTCTGTCTGTGATTTGACCCACCAGACGCCATCCTGGAAAAGATCAGTTTCCAGTCAAGACCAGCCCTACTTCTACAATTCATCGAGGATCCACGGGTCAATTTTAGCTGTCCCTTTCTTGGAAGAGACTGGAAGAGCTTAGAAAAATATTCTGCAGTGGAGGTAGTGTACACAACACTAAAACTGTTTCTCTAGACGTAAAGCTGAGGGAGCTCCCAACTCTTAGAGCAAGCTGGAAATGGTTCCCGAGGAGGAAGAAGAGGGGTGGATGCACACTGGAAGTCGTCCCCCCCTGCTTCCTTAACAATTGTTGATGGGGACCACCAGGTCTTCAAAACAATCGGGTCCAAACTCAATTGTGTTGGGGCACTGTGGCCCAGAGATGGACGTCTAGACTATGGTGGTGGAGAGGTAGCGTTGCGTAACTACTTGTTAAACTATAGTTAGTTTTTTGTCCCAAAAACAGGCATCCCCCGATCAGGAACCTCTCACCAGAGGCTACCCCTTTAAGATGACTACCATTCTTCTGTAGAATGTTTTACCTTAACCTTTGGCCTCAAGGTCACCTCTAAGCAATTTTAAGGAAAGTCTCCCCTGTTTAAATGATGACAAAGTTTGATGGACTTCAGTTATATCTATTCGAACATGTGGCAGGGAAACACTTTTATTTTGCAAGGCATTGTTACCTTGTCCTGTGACTTGAAGGTCATCACAATCACATGAAAAAAATTCCCAAAATCTATGGAATATCTGTACCAAAAATTTCAAGTAAATCTGGCTTATGGTTTTGAAGAAGTCAAAGTTTGAACTACCATTGCAGACCCCATTGGCTTACATGGTAATCAATAGGAATGCAAAAATTCACCACCACCCCAACCACCCCACCCCACCCCCCAAATAAAATAATAATAATAATCATCATCATCATCATGGGAGCACGAACATTTGAACATGGTGGATACCTACCTGACATACATCCCCACCATGTTTGAGGTGAATCGGGCAAATTGTTTCGGAGAAGTGTAAAATGTGAATTTGCATTGCAATCCCCATTGACTTGCATAGTAATCAACAGGAATATATTCAGTTTGACCTTTCAAGTCACCCAGGTTAAAAACAAACCATAAAAATTGAAAGTCCATAGGTACTTTCCTATTCACGTTTAATAGTAACCGCGGGCCTATGATGCGTCATCAAGAAGGTACATGTATGAGCCAACATGTGAAAATTGCTGAGTCTGCAGAAAAATGCAACAAGGATTTGACCTTGACCTATGGCCTTAAGGTTATATATTGTTATATGAAACAAATTCCCCAGACCCATAGATTATTTGTACAAAATTAGGAGGCAATAGGTCAAGAGGGCACAGAAATATACGTAAAATAAGATGCATGGCGACGGCGAACAATGAGACGTAACACTGTTTGCATCCCCTCCTACGGGGATGCATAAGAACGGGTAAATGTTTATCCATACAACATCCAGAATATTTACTCATTTGTGGCAGGTGATCACTAATAATTGAGAGATGTAACTACTACAAGCAGAGCGCTATTTGTGTCAAAGATACCTGTCAAAAAGAATGCACCGCACTGTTAATGTCCTGAAACATGCTGGAATGCCGAAAGTATGTATTTTGTTAATTTTAAGCTTTTTCTATCTAACACCTCATAAAACATGATTGTTTGGTGCGTAGAGCCAAAAGTGCAAGGACAAGGCCCCTATTTGAAAAAAAATAAATATCTGTATTGTTTGTACAATGTGATTAGAGTTTGGAAAACTTTACTTCTTCTGTTCGATAAACTATAACAGGCTGTAGTATGATTTTTGTAAACTAAACAACATGAGAAATCAATACCTGGAGTGATAAGATAAGGGGTAGGGGTAATTTTTTATCACTTAAAGGGTGAGATTGTGAACACAATTTTACATTTCACTTTAAATAGAGATGAAATTTGTAAAAGTATCATTAAACAAACATGCTATGAATGAACAAAAACTGATCAGAAGGAAAATTTCGACAATATCACAGGAATATATTTTCATCACCCGTAAATACAAAATGTTCATCTCTTGTGTTCTTTATGAAACACATCTTTCAAAGAAAGTTGTAGACAGCTTAATACAGCAGTTAAAGTGTGAGAATCAACCCTACTATAAAGACATATCTTTTCAACATCATTGGTGTGGAAAATATGCGAGTTTTACAGGTAATATTACTCTACAGCTGTTTTTCATCAAAGAAAAACTCCAAAAGTTGCAAAAATGCAGAAGAATTATTAAACAGGGTGTGGGGGTAGTATTTTACCCATGAAAAGGCCACAATTTTTTTTTAAAAAGTCTCATGTTTTATACTGTATAGTGAAGAAAAATGCCAAATTTACAAGACGCATAAATGTAGTGATAACAAGACACTATAAATAACAAAAAAGCGACATAAACGTAAAGGTATATATTTGTAGGCTCAAAATTACAATTTTTGACGTTCTATGGAATATTTAACATTAATACTTTGGCAAGCTGGGCAGATATGAAGCTGCACGCTTAGAAGAGTGTAATTGCAAGAGATTACAAGCCCGGAATGTAATCTTAATTTGGTACAAAATTCATCCATTCCCCACAGGTGGTCACATCCACCCTAAAAATGGGTCCTTGGCTCCCGTACTATTATAGTGTTGGTAGATCGTGGGAAGTATGTGTGCCTAATTGCTTACATTAATTGATTAAATAAAAATTCATCGGGCAACCTCCAGATCAGAAACGATTTTGTCCAGGCCATATCTTGAGAACTATCAATGCTAGCCCTTTCAAATTTTCAGGGTTGGTAGATCTTAAGCAGGAAGTGTGCACGGGATTACATTTTTCGGCTGATTACTTTCTTTTACTATTGATTTATTAACAAAGATCGTTAAGCACCTCAAAATCATCTGCATAATTTTGTCCGGGCGATATCTTCTAAACTGTAGATTAATAAAAAAATATGTAAATGCTAGCTCTTTGAAATTTATAGGGATGGTAGGGCCTACATCTAAGGTAGTTGGTGTGCATAGGCATTGTTTTGTGTGCCGAATTACTTTAATTGTTTAATTAATCAACGTCCATTAAGCTCCCTCCACGATTTTGTCCAGACCATATCTTTTGAACTATAAATGCTAGCCCTTTGAAATTTTCGTGGTTGGTAGATTTCAGGTAGGCAGTGTGCATAAGCATGAAATTGGCTGATTACTTTCTTTTACTGATTAATTAATTAACACAGATCGTTAAGAAGCACAAAATCACCTGCATCGTTTGTCCGCGCATTTTCTTGGAAAGTATAATAAACGACCCTTCAAAATTTGCAGTGTGGGTATTTCTTACATTGAAGAAGTGCATATGCAGTGTCTTGCATGCATGGCTAAATATTTTCCATGATTATTGAATTTACAAAGATCAAGAAGCTTTAAGATTCGACGATGGGGCCACACCTGAAGACACAGATCAGAAAATCCCACAGGTATGCAATGAAAAACGTGGTGTACAAGTTCAACTTTTAGATATCCAGCGATCTCACTGAGTGGGACCGAAAGAGGTCAAAGATCGTGCAGCTATAGTACGATTCATGGGCTACAGAACGAGATCATCAATCTTGAAAGTCCGCAGCAAACTGAAAAACTCTGGTATCTATGTTAATGAAGATCTCACAAAACTGGGGAGCAAGCTTGCCTACCTTGCCCGGCAGCTCAAGAGAGATGGTAAGATCATCGACACCTGGATGTATGATGGTCGGGTCCTCGTCAAATTCAAGCCATGGCCTAACAGTCCGGCTACCAAAACGGAAGAGATCCGGCACGAGGATGACTTAAACAGGTTTAGATAGACTGTGTACGTCAGGCAACTAGTTTTCATTTGCAGCTTAGTATTGTTGGGATGCACCTTTACTCATAAAGGGACCCATGCTTATGATCAGGAATCGTCCAATTCCTGTTGAACAATCCTGGGGGTTTTTTTTTCTTTTCTTTTTTCCTTTTTTTTTTTTTTTTTTTATTATTATTTTTTTTTGACCGTCAACTACATTCATGCTATCTTACGCAGACACATGCTTTGACATTTTAACCGTCATGTTGCACAGGTCATTTGCATATAATTAATTACACAGACTTTAAGATCGATGAACTTTTCCAAAGTGTATGGTTTGCTGTTCATCCATCAACTGCTGCCTCAGTCCATTTATTCGGCGAACAACACAGAACCAATATTACCAAATCCAGCTAGCTTTGTTGCTAGAAACTTGTTTACTCTTTGTGTTTAACTGGTGTTAAGTTTTTTTGCGTTTCAGACATTTCGTTCACCAGTGTCAGCAGCGTCCTGACCACATAACCAAATATGTGTCATTAAATGTTATTTCTGTTTGTTATCTATGTTTCTTCATTGTGTTTCTCTTTGTCGAGGCTTTCAAAAAAATATTTATGCTAACAAAGTATATATTTTTACTTATCCATAGCTGTCTCTTAGACGCTTGGAAACATAAGGAGATGTTTGAACTCTTTATATATTTTTTTGTTTTACTTCTGGAAGTTTGAAAGAAATTGCTGCAACCTGTTGCATTATTCTTACATATTCATATTGTCTTCACTGACAATCGTCATGGATTTTGTGTTGTCATCATGTTTATCAGCAGAGATAATTATCACCAGATTAACAATGTCAAAGTTAAGATTTGTGATGAGCAATGATGTTCTCTTGTCATTTTTCATTTCAGTATTAGGCTACTACTGTTATATTTTTTACTTTCTGGAGTTATGCCAGTTCAAAATCTAAGTGAGGATCTTAGACACTCCTAGGTGTCACGTGATACTACTTCACGACAACATCAACGTTTGTTTATATGGTTCTCTAAAGAGATTTTTTACTATTATAGTGAGCATTATGTCCACTCTAAAGTTTCCTCTCTGACAGCTTACTGGATAGTTTGTCATTACTTGATTCGATGCTGTTATTTGTATTTTACCTTATTTGTTACAGGTGCTGTTTTCGCATGTATTTGTACTGGATTTTGTATTGCAGTAATCATTCGCAATGCTCACTTTTCACACATTAATTACAGCGGGCTGACTATTGGTACATATGCTTTGTATTTGGTAGCTATGGCAAACTGAAAACGTATCTATATGTAATGGTAATTTATCATGCTTGCTTTAATTTGATGTGGTTCAGGGATATGTTCATTATGGTCCAGATATATCGCGGTATCATTCGTTTGTTTATCAGATTTTTAAGGTGCAAGTACCTGGTACCGTTGCTCGAATTTATTTGTATCACCTGTGCACAGCTGTCCCAGACCACAAATCATATCTGTTCTTTCACTTTCAGATCTGCCTCTCATACTTGTCAGTTTACGTATGGTTGGCAGGTACCTTTCACAATAAGTTATGTCACCTTCACAGGCAAAAATTGCTTGCAATTTATATATGTACTTCTATTATGTCCAAGAGTTGTTCGAACATGGATGTCTATCTACTCATCATGGATGTCTATCTACTCATCATTGCCCCTTCACTGATTTTATTAGCACGAGATATACATTGAAGTCCGGGTCCCAACGATGATCAGTCATAGTAACATCAGAAGCTTGTCCCAGCATAAGTTGAGGTGTATCCGTGCCGATATTGCCCACGATTGTGATATAATAGCTCTTTCTGAAACTTTTTTGTCAGAGGCTACACTAGATGATGACCTTGCTTAACACGGTTTCCATACTATAATGCGAAAGGACCAAACGCATGGAATGGAAGGGGGGTGCACGTTTGTATGTTTCACAGCAACTTTTTATTACTAGACGTTATGACTTGGACAGCCCAGATTTTGAGTTACTGTGGGCCGAAGTGCACTGCACAACACAAATTCTTAATAGGAGTTATTTGCAGGCCACCTAACTCACCGGTGTCATTTTAGGATAATTTACAGTCCAATGTCGACCAAGTAAAAACTATCGGTATTCATAATATTATCATAACCGGGGACCTTAACGCTGATTTTACAACAGCTCCAGGTAAAAAACTTGTCTATTTTCGTAGTACCAATTTTCTTGTCCCGCATATTCACGAACCCACTCGTATAATCAGTAACAGCTCGAGCTGTCTAGACCAAATTATTTCCCGGGATTATTTCTAACATCCCAAGATATATTCACCAACCAAGTGTAATACCACCGACCGCTAATTGCAACCACAGCATAGTATCGGCTAACATTTTGTTTCGGCGGGAAAAGAAGCCTTCTCATAAGAGGTTAATATGACAATATGAGAAAGCATGTTTTGATCGCTTTCGCCACCATTTAAGCAAGATTGAGTGGGATATTTTCTTTCTACCTGATGACCTAAACCAGTGTTGTATTTCATGGACTGAAGGTTTTTTACATGTCGCTGAAGAGTGCATCCCAAATAAAGAGGTCCCAATTCGTCTTGATGATCTTCCATGGCATTTTTCTTCAATACACTTTGAAAAGCGTAAAGTTGTGTGTGCATATTGCTAAAAACTCTAACGATGGAGTACAGAGCCACAAGGGCTACCTACAACCGTTTTCGCAATCAGTACCAGGAGAATTTACGTACATCTGAGCTCTTTGAAAAATCCTCAAAGGAAAAACTAAAATGTGGTGGAAGACTGTCAAATATTTTTACACAGGAATCACTTTCAAAATACCCCTCCTTATCATGTGATAGGAGGCACATAATCGACAATGCATCTAAAGCTGAAGTATTTAACTCTTTTTTTTTTCTTAGTCAGATCAATCTCAATTTCTCTACGGTCAACACTCCTACACGCCCTCACCATCCCCCAAATACTATTAGAGATTTGAATATCTGTGAAAATGAAGTGCTGGATATACTTAAGAGTCTTGATACAACAAAGGCAACCAGTCCAGATGGAGTAAGCACTCGACTTTTGAAAGAAGCAGAACCAATTATCTACAAGCCGCTCGCAAAATTAATTAACAAAATTATGGAAAATAATAGCGGAGAAGACAAAAAATTAAGAACTTATGCAAAATTTAAAACAAACTTTGAAATGGAGAAATATCTACTATTAATTAAGGAC
This sequence comes from Hermodice carunculata, assembly GCA_964020975.1. Taxonomy (NCBI): domain Eukaryota; kingdom Metazoa; phylum Annelida; class Polychaeta; order Eunicida; family Amphinomidae; genus Hermodice; species Hermodice carunculata. The sequence goes on from OZ026620.1 coordinate 30,956,661, forward strand.
CGTTCATTACAGAAAAAATGCACTCGATTTAGAATAAGCGCACATAATTTAAAGATTGAAACTGGTAGACATAAAAGACCCCACAAGATCCCGTTAGAAGAAAGACTGTGTGAAAATTGCAATGAAATAGAATATGAGATACACTTAATAACAACATGCAAAAATTACGATCCTGAACGTCAAAATTTATATTGCACCTTAGATGACATTTTTCCTTCTTTCTCTGATTTAGTCGACACAGATAAATTTGAATTCATAATGAATTTAGACGAAAGTGATAAAATTGTTTCTGTGATGACTTTTTTCTCAGCCGTCGTTGATTAAAGGGGAGCATTTTAATTTCTTTTTCTTTTCTTTTTTTTTTTTTTCTTTTTCTTTTTTCTTTTTCTGTTTCTTTTTTTTTTTTAAACTGGAAATTCTTTACGCCTTATGTTACTTGTCAAGATGCAAGTTTTGACTGTGGTATTGAGTATTTGTGTTTGATGTTTTGTTTATTTGTGCTTGTATTGTGTCTCTGTATGTGTAGCAAAATATTGCAAATGTAATTGTGATGCAGCTAATAAAGTTCATTTCATGTCCTTAAGCCAAAAACAGTTTCCATCAATTTGGAAACAGGCCCATGCCACACCACTGCATGAAAAAAAGGTGATGATACTTTCTGCAATAATTATCGGCCTATATCCCTCTTAAATTGCACTGGTAAAATTATGGAAAAAGTTGTGTTCAAGCATGTGTTTAATTTTTTTCGGGACAACATGGTTATCTCTGCCAACCAATCCGGATTTATGCCCGGAGATTCCACGCTCAATCAGTTACCTCCCTTTACCATGAACTATGTTTGACAGTCGATCAACAAAAAGAAGTCAGAATTGTCTTTCTCAATATAAGTAAAGCCTTTGACAAAGTGTGGCATAGAGGCCTCCCATACAAGTTAGAAAAAATGGTGTAATAGGAAATTTGTTATCATAGTTTGAAGATTACCTTCAAAACCGACAGCAACGTGTTGTCCTTAACGCTCAGTCGTCTATTGGGGTACTATTACCGCTGGCTTCCCCCAAGGATCAGTTTTAGGTCCTCTTCTGTTCTTAATTTATATTAACGCCATGGTAGACGTTGTATATTCTAATGTTTAACTTTTTGCCGACGACACATCCCTCTTCCTCACATTTGATGATCAAACCCATGCTGCTACTATCCTGAATCATGATATTGCCTCTTCGGACGCTTGGTCCAAAGAGTGGCTAATTTCCTTCAACGCGTTAAAAACCGGCACTATGCTTATTTCTCTTTCAAAAAAAAAAAATCCGCCGCTTGTATTCCAAGGTCACCAACTAGAGAACGCATCTGAACATAAACATTCAGGTATTACCATGAAATCTGATTTAAAATGGAATGCTCACATTAAACAAATCGCCACCAAAGCCTCAAAGCAACTGAATACCATGAAGACTCTACAATGTCGCCTAGATCGAGACACACTTGAAGTTATTTACTTTTCATTTATTCGACCTATTTTAGAATACGGTGGCGTGGTTTGGGATGGCTTGTGCACAGGCCAACGAAAGAATATAAGATGATCTGCAACGGGATGCGGCCCGCACCGTTACAGGAGCTATGCGCACAACCCCGAATGTAACGTTAATGAAGAAACTGGCTGGAAGACACTTTCCAAACGAAGAGAGAGGTCGAAACTTATTATGATGTATAAAATTATCCACAGACTAACTCCAAATTATTTGTATGCTTCTCTCCCTAACGCCCCAGCACCAAACGAAAATCCCCCTTATAACACCAGGCGGCGGTCTGATATTAACAGACTTTCTCAACTGCCTTTGTTCCATTCAAGATTAATGTTTTTAAACCCTTCTTTCCTTCAGCCATTTAATTGTGGAATCTTCTGCCACTCGACGTTCGTCTCCAAGAAATTGCCGCTGAAATATCCCGAACTTTGTAATATAGGTAAGAGGTACATTATCAACATATCTATTTTACACTCCAGATTGCGCATGGGTCGCAGCCAATTAAAATAGGCGTCAAAGTGTCATCAGCCTGTTCGTGCAGTGCTGTTGCCAAAAGCGTCTGGCATAATTTTCTCACTTTCCATGATATCTTATCATACGTATAGCCTTCACACATCAGTTAATTCGATTCATGCATCGTTCTGTCTAAATACAACTTCGTTTGGTGATACCTCCCTTAGTATGGAACACAATATTTTGATATCAATCTCTCGGTGCAAGAGTTTATTGAAAAAAGCAAACGCTTTGAGGTTGAATCATTAACCTAATGATATGAGTATTTAAATTTTTTCACAAGCCTCTCTATCTTTGTTCTCGTACTGGTGGTGTCTGCCTTCTCCTTGTGGCCCTGGATCGCTACCCCTCGAGTGCTTCCTACACTCGACGTGTGGCGGCGCAGCCGGTTGTGTGTTACGTTTATCCTGTGACCACGTCCTCCTTCACAAGAGGGATTAATATAGGACTCTGTCCTCCTTCCCAATTGTTTTCTCCGAATAAAACATGTTTAAACCAAGCGTAACACGTGTCCCGCCCACATTCCCATAAGCCACGCGCACTTGCGTTTCTGGAACTAAAAACACTTGAACATGCTGGGAAATTCAGTCTCTGTTCGTTTTTCTTAATTCTATGTTTAAATTTCTAAATTTCGTGTATTCAGCAGAAAAACTAAGGAGAAAATGTAAATGTAGCAATGAGAGTCGCTTTTGTGAATGTTTTGCACAATTGAAACCAGCATCGGGCCAGGTGCATGGTGTGCGCCACGCCCATGATGCCTGCTTCAATCACCCGCGTCATTATGCCATAACACACAAAAAGGCGATCCTCATTCATTTTAGGAGAATAGTATGTCGCAAAAATTGTACTTTTGTGAAAATGGCTGAAATTATGGCAAGCCGGTCTACAAAGTGGACATTTTGTTTGTCGCAATTTCACAATCCTGGAGTCGTGTTTCACTGTCTGTAAGTGCTTTGATATCATCGTGCAGGCCTATCCTGTTTGGATATGAACATCACGTAACGAAAATTTAAATCATAGATTTTATTTTGTGCACAGGGAAAACCTGTTGCTCTAATTTCCTCCTTTTCTGCTCCCCGATGAGCAAATGAACGCATTTGTGTTAAGCAAACTGTTTTTATCTTTCTTTGTCGGGATGAAATTCACCAAGAAGGAAGAATCATGTCAGAAACATGAAATACACCAAGAACCTCTAACCTGAAACCTCTACTTCTTGAGGATCGTCAGTTGAAAACCAGAAGTGCAAACATACATGTATTAAAAATGTAGTTATTTAAGAGGACACGCTTCGTAATTTCAAATCTGACTAATAGTTCAACCCATTTTGCTACAATTACCGATTTGTGACAAACGTAGAAGGTTTTAACATGTTTGCAAATTTGTGCTAAATTATAGGCCTACTTTATAGGGGTTCAATTGAATTCTGCATTTTTTCCGCACAAACTTATGGGCATATGAAACCACGAGATGAATCGGGAACTTCGTACAACTCATGCTTTTATCCCGGTTTTACTTACAGGCCACTTCAAAATGACAGGTATGCTTTAAAAAAGTGAATTTTTTAACACATCGTTGTCCATAAAACCCAGAGTGATTTTGAAAAAGTGCTTGATATTGAAGCCACATGTCATCTCCGCATTGCTTTTATAAAAAGGACTATGTGACACCACTGATAACAGTTATTTAAACATCTGTGCTGGCATATTTTTCACTTCTGTTATGTATTTGCACCTACCGGGATGCGGTCCCCACAAATTTGTAATCTTTGGATCATGCCCTTTTCAAATATAAAAAAAGTTTTGGTACGGGCTGCACAAACTGCTTTGTGTGCACATACATCTCGAGAAATTAAATTGTCAATTAAGTTATGATGTCATTTTCTCTAAATTATGTCAGTGATTATTGTTCAGAATTGAAACCTACAGACATTATGCGAAAATTTTGAAGGGAGGTTCTGTCTGTTATAACATTATTCAGCGCATGGCTCACAAGCACGTCCTTCACAATAATTAAATTCAGATCAAGATTACGAAAACACACTCACAAAACAATACACCCATATGAAAACTCCGTTTGCTTCTCTGAGACTACGTTTAACTTAATGCATCCAATGCTCAGTTGTTTTAACCATCTTTACGAGTATGACTCTTGACTCTTGTTATGCGATCGAGTAAGGGTCACGCAAGAAGTGGTATCTTAAGGTCCATATTTCGACAGATCTACTGTCAAAGTTCTACTTACTCTGGGAATAAATGATCATAATTAAGCTGACTTATATCGTTTTTAACATGATTTTTGTTAGGCAAGCAGCCTATGTCCGTGTGCTGTTCACTAGTTTCACTAGAGAGATTTAAGGGTATTATGTTTGATTTATAACATATAAACATTTTTTTGGGGGGGGAGGGGGTCCGTGAATTGTGTCAAGTAATTTTATGCCTGTGACATAAACAAGCTGATAATTAAACACCTTTTTTCATGAATTGTGCTGAGAAATTTAATTTGAAATCATATACTGGCTAGTAATTAAACACCAATGTTTTTCATGAACTATGTTGACTTTCCTTTCACACACATTAACATCACTCAAATGCATTGGCCAAGTCTAGATTCTGCTGGAATTATTCAGCTGACCGGATGAAAAATGAAATTTTGCTTCCGGTTTCAGTTCAATGTTTGTAGTTTTGCTTAAAATTCCCCCACAATTCCTTTCTATATTGGACCTGGTGCCTCATGCTAGCTGGTATTTTTACTGCGCAACACATGTATTCATTCGATTTTAATTGTACAAGTGCCTTCGGCTGTGCCCAGGTAACAAATTAAACTGAAGTAAATGGAGGTAATGTGTAAAAGGGAAAGAACATCCATTTTAAACGTTTCAACAAATGTCCAAGTTATTAAAGGCCTAACAATGATATATGTGTGGTTCCGATAAGCCGACCGGCTTACAATCTTAACTTTAATCTGCCCACTCGGTTGTGACTGGAGCAGTTATCATCGTCAGCACAGATTTAAATGCGACATGATACCTCGAACCGGCGAATCATGCACCATTTTGAACATGGCGCAATGCATTGCAGGACAGTCGCACAAAAATGCAGTTGATTTGGATATCAAAGTGAATTGCGGCCACAGCATATATCATATCATTATTGATGCTCTGAAATATTTGCAAAATATATATTTTTGGTTTTATATATTAACCCCCCCCCCCAAAAAAAAAAATCCCCCAAATACTAACTATCCTAATTTACAAGTATTGGGTGCGGAATCCACACTTTCTAAAATGGCGGCCAAGTTTGTGGGTTAGTCCTGATTCGATATTTTGAAGAGGTAGTATCCAAAATATATTTGTGATTAATGTTAAAGGAAGGTTAATTTGTTGAATGATTGTTTTGTAAAATATAAAATGGGACCTTCCAGTGTGAGCATTAACTAAAAATGAAAATACAGTGGCTTGAAATTACCAGTTGTAAGTGGCGGTGGGCCCCTAGAATAGGGATATTGTGTCAGACACTGAAGTCGCCCCCAGGCTATGAATTAAGTAGCAGCACAAGTGGGACCTGCCAGGCGCCCCTGCTGAGTGAAAGGTTGGGTTTAGGGGAGAAGTTGCCCATGCAGAACGGTGGCTTGCACGCCCTACTTTCGCACTGGCCCAACCCCGCCCACTTTGCTACAGTATTTCTCATTGATCGCTGTTTCAAAACTATACTATCAATTTTTTATTTGAAATGGCGGAGAATTCTCTGGACTTCACATACAAGGTATTAACAATAAAACAAGACCTGCAATTACCTGGCCGTAAATTCTGCATGGCATGAGCGCACGTGAGGAGCGGAAGGATACACTCGATGGCCCGCCTGCGACGGGCTGCACCTCATGTATTCTTCCGTTCCACCGGTGCGCTCGTGCCATGCAGAATTTAGAGTCAGTCACTCACGCGCGTGTAAGTTGATAAACGTACGAGCTTTAAAACAGTTCACAGCGAGGCTCTGATCGAAACAAGTGCTATCGAACCCTGGTCACAGGGGCAACCAACAGAAAGATTTTCCTCATATTCTAGTAGACACGAACCCATGGATACTGACCACCAAAGACACGGTCTGCTGAAAGTACTGATTGGGAATCTAGGGTTAGCCCTAGTCAGTATTTTCGGTAGACAGTGACTAAATTTGGTGGTGAGTATCCATGGGTTCGTATTTAAGCTTAGTACTAGAATATGAAAACAACCATGCTGCTGGTTGCCCCTGTGGCTTCAAGCAGTTCACAGCGATGCTCTGCCAGGCTGTGTGGTAACTGTTAAAGTTCGTGGTCTCAAAACCCGTCCTCCATGCCACGACTATGGGGGAGCGGGTTAACTCGGGTAAAATTAACTCGACCAATAATAATAATAATAATAATAATAATAATAATAATAATAATAGTGTGGGACTCCGTTTATAATATTTGCCGTGGTTCTGTATCATATCTGATACAGGTGACCGGGAAAAAACTTTAATTCCCTCTGACCCTGTCCCCGCCTCTAAGGCTCAGACATTTTCCATGTCCTGTGCACACAGTCATGGAGCCCTGATAAGGAATGACATTGCATGGAATGGCCAATCAGTAGTTGATTACATAATTCTAAGTTCAGAGATATTTCATATAGTTCGAAGATACAAAGTGTTAAAAGACATTATTAACTCTGTACATTTATCAGTAAGTAGTGTGATTATATGCAAGAATTCAAATATACATTTTCCAAATTGCTGGAGAGAACAACATACAGACGGAGAAATGAAGATAAACAGGTATTTAAAAATAAGCGGAGTGGGGAATATTGCGGGAGTAAATTCCAAGAGTTTATGCATTTGTAGTAAAAGATAATGATAATAAAGCTATTGATATTATGTGTCAAGCATTGAGCATGCTGCTGACCGTGTGAGAGTAAGAAATAGTGATAAAAATAGGGTGCTTCAACCAGAATGGTGCGACGATTATTGTGATGTTGCAAAAGCACATAGGTACGATATGTTAAATATGTTTAGAAATGATTCAAGTAAAGAATCAAGGGAAAGATTTATAATGGCAAAGGCAAGGTTTAAAGCTTTAGGTAGAAAAAAGAAACAAGATCCGGAATATAAACAAAGAAATGCGGTAAATAAAAAAATGCTAGATACAAATGATCCATGGAAACTTGTGAAAAGTAAAATAAAAAAAGGGAAACAGCTTAAAAAACCTGCAGAGAAATGAGTATCACATTTTGAACCTTTATTAAGCAGTAATGGACAGAAAGTGAGTGATTCAATTTTCGATTAAGAGGTGTATGATGAGACCAATAATCACAAATGCCATCAAAACTTTATATCGGAAGAAATGGATATTGATACAGGTATAACTGATAACGAAAGACATAAGGTCATTAAAAGCATGAAAAATGGTCAAGTACCAAGTTTTGGTGGCTATACAATTGCGGTTAAATGGAGAAATTTTGATACCTTATTTAAAGACATTATTTAATAATATCATAAGCACTGGTACCTTTCCTCTGAACTGGGTTGAGGCAATGATTCGTATGTTACATAAAAAGGCGATCTTAATACCCCCCCCCACCAAAAAAAATAATAAAATGAAATAAAATAAAATAAAATAAAATTACCGTGGTGTCTCTTTACTAAATGTAATGGGAAGGATCTTCACTAAAGTTACAAGTAACAGATTGGTTAAGTGGGAAGAGACTAAAAAATATTTTGAGGCACAAGCAGCAAACAGAAAAGGTTATAGCACAGTAGATAATATCGTTAATCTGTATGCGTGTGTCCATAAGTATCTGTCAAAAAGAAAAAGGTTATGTTATATTTTCATCGCCTTTTCCACCAAGTTTGACTCCATAAGACATAATGTTTAATTTTTAGGTTCTGCAAAAGAAGGGGCTATATTCTAAAACACTTAATGTACTCAAATCATTGTATGAGCAGTTAACTTCATGTGTATTAACTCAGGATGGCCTGAGTGACTTTTTTGTTGTAATACTAGAACAAGGCAAGGCTGCATGTAGAGTCGTTTGCTCTTTTTATTTTTTATCAATGAATACGTAAAATTCTAACAACAAGCAGACTGTGATGGTATTTTTATTTATTATAATCTCCATAACATATTCATTTTTTATGTGCTGATGACACAGATAATTATTCTGATGTGGTTGGCAGATTACAAATAGATAGATACTTTTGCTTAATTCTGCCTGAAATTTGGCATGAAGGTCAATATTGACAAAGCCAAAATAATGGTGTTTAGGAGAGGTATTATAAAAATAAATGAGAAATGGTTTTAAAAGAATCAGGAAATTAAAACAGTACCAAAATATAAATATTTAGGCGTAGGGATTTCCTCAAAGTTGTCATATGCATTTGTAAAAATTGATTTAACAAGTTTTAGGCTTTACCCTATAATTTAAACTGTATTAGCTCACAAAACAGGAAATTACAAAGAGGGCAGTATTTCTATTCATACTTACCTACTAAAAATCCATATTACCCTAGTAATTATGTTTTTTTATTGGTCCCCCTTATAAGTGCCTGGAACTACTTTTCATTCCGTATTTGGAAGGATCTCTCTGTATATGGAAATCAGATCAGGGTCAAAGGTCAAAGCCAGAACTAGAGTTCCATTCAGCTCATTCATTGAATACAGCTATAGTTAAAATGCAATCAGAGATTGCTGGATCCATGGCCCCTCACCTCATTTATAACCTTACTAATCACAGGTTTCAATTTGGAATGACTGAGACAAAAAAAAGTATGCTATCACCGTGACCCAGATACTTGACCTAGTGACCTATTTTTAAGCATGACACACTCTTGTGTCCAGATGGGCAGGTGTGTAAAGTGTCAGATTCTAAGTCAGGGGACAACCGAATTACAGCCCGGACATGAAGTGTAATGTAGTTTTACATAAATGTATCAGCGTGACCCAGATACTTGACCTTGTGACCTACTTTTCTTTTATGACACACGTTTAGGTCAACATATATGTGTGTATGAAATTTTATGAAAGTAAGTTAAATAGTATAGGAATTATAGCCTGGACACGATTTTTTAAAAATATGTCACTGTGACCCACTTTTGGTACATTACACACCCTTATGTCAAGATACACCAGGGTGTAAAGTTTCATTAATCTTAGTTGAAGGACAACAGTATAACAGCCAGGGCATGAAGTGTAATGTACTTTTAAAAGATTGTATCACCCAGACCCAGCTACTTGACCTAGCGACCTAGTTTTCTTTTATGACACACCTTTAGCTCAAGATATGTGTGTGTGAAGTTTCATGAAGCCAAGTTGAAAAGTAAAGTAATTACAGCGTGGACACAATTTTACAATGATATGTCGTCACTGTGACCAAGATACTTGAGGTAGTGACCTACTTTTGGTACATGACGCACCCCTATGTCCAGATGCATCCATGTGTAAAGTTTCATGAATCTCAGTTGAAGGAAAACAGAATTACAGCCTGGACATGAATGTAGTGTAAATTTACATGAATGTATCAACGTGAACTAAATACTTGACCTAGTGACCGGCTTTTATGACACACATTTAGGTCGACATATGTGTGTGTGAAGTACCATGAAACTAAGTTAAATACTAAAAGAATTATAGCCCAGACATGACTTTATAACGATATGTCACTGTGACCCAGATACTCAACCTAGTGACCTACTTTTGGTACATGACACAGTCTTATGTTAAGATGCACCTGTGTGTAAAGTTTCATTAATGTAACGTGAAGGACTACAGAATTACAGCCTGGACATGAAGTGGAATGCACTTTCACATGACGTTATCACCATGACACATCTTCTTGACTTAGTGATCCAGGTTTATTTCATGACACACTTTTAGGTCAAGGTGTGTGTGTGTGTGTGTGTGTGTGTGTGTGTGTGTGTGTGTGTGTGTGTGTGTGTGTGTGTAAAGTTTCATGAAACTTAGTAAAATAGGCCTAGTAAAGGAATTATAGCCCAGACACAATTTTACAAGAATATGTCACTGTGACCCAGGTACTTGACCTAGTGACCTACTTTTGGTACATGACACATCCTATGTCCAGATGCATCTGTGTGTCTAAAGTTTTTTTGGTCTGAGTTGAAGGAAAAGTGAATTATAGACCAGCCATGAATAGCAGACACACAGATGGAAAAAGCAATTTCTATGTGTGCCCGTCCTTCAGTAGGAGAGAGGCATAATTTCTGGATAAAAATAAAACAAATTGTATGAGGCCTGAAGGATCCAACTGCCAAGGACAGGCATATCCTTCGCTTGGTTAGTTTACACATGTGGGCACCATGAACAATAGTAATTATTATACTCACCTAGGCCAGCTATTTTAATCCCCAAACAAGTCAAAGCTGTAATCTATCACTACCGTAGCACTGCTGCTGAATCAGTTGTGTGGTGATCTGGAAGTGCACATCTATAAAAAGTTAAATGTTGGTGGAATTTGAGGCATTCACACCATACCTCAGTATGCATGGAGTTATCCAATAGAGATATTACACATGCATGCAATGCCCAATGAGATACCTTCACACATGCCTCCTCATTTATACAACCCAGACAAATGGAACAAATCCAACACCTGGAATTCCTAATTTCATGTTTATGTATTTGTTATGCCCAGTTGGCCCAGATCAAACCTTAAAGTCAAATATGTTGGGTTAGGACTATTGAACCCAAATTAAAAAATGTGGCAATATATGTTTGGTTTGAGCATATCCAACACGAAATTTGAATATGTGGAAATATACTGTCAGATGGACTATCCGACAATCCAGTTTTGATTATTAATTTTGCACGGATAATATTTGGCCAAACAACCTCAGAAAGCTGGTGGGGATCTACAGATGGTAGAGCTCTTTAGCCACCATGCTTGTTGCCCAGCACACCAAAGAAAGGGGCACATTTTTGGCTGACGCCACCAACTTTGCTGCTTCCAGGGTACAGCGAGCCTGATTACAGTACAATCTTGTTTAAAGGAATTTATCTAATGACCCTTTCTCTCCCCTGCATTGACTTGATGGTGAAGACAAACACTGTTTCAGGATACTTCATGAGCCACCTGTCGATATCCTGGGCATTTCCCTGGTAATAGTGCAGATTCACCTTTTGCATGGATGGCAAAATACACTCCATGGAGTTTAAGCAATGATTCAAACTCCCTTCCTCCTTGCCATCTCTATGGTGCAGTACAACTGGCAGGGTTCTCTTCCCAACAAGGAAAAGCATTGCTTCATAAGCCATCTCTGGTGCTGCACCATATCCTGGGAAATTTCTACCACTGTATAGTCTAACCCCACCTCACCATAGCTTTTAACTCTTTGATGTTAGGCCATGTCTTCCAGTGTGGAAATCATTTCCTCTATTTCCACCCTACTATGACCCCCGAGGAAGCATGGATGAAAATGTACTGTCAAATACAGCTTGGGGGTCCTTCAGGAGGCTCTGCATACCTTTTTCCATCTTCCATTTGTTCTGGAATACTTGGTTGGAGGCCAGGTACTCAAATTCAAACTCTTCCTGGCAGACTTGGCAAGTGACATTGGTACAACCATTCTCCCAATGGCAATGGGAATCCACTACAATGTACCTTAAGTTTATGCCAAGAATCATCTGACACTCCTACCCCTCACATACTGATGGTGTGCACCATTCTCATGATGGCTCTGTGTCTTGAAACTCCTAGTCCAGAACACTTACCATGGCTGCCAGCACGCTTCAGTGCAGGAGTGCAGGAATGCAGTTTGGAGGCTGTACATTGATCGTGTCGGGTAGCAGCCAAAAGTGCTCTGTCACCCTCCTACTATATTCCCTCATCAGCAGCATCTCCTAGTTGGTGACCACTGCTCCTTCAGCATACAGATGATCCTCCTGGGCTTTCACCAGCAACTCCAGTACAATATTTGCAACCAGCACATGGGAGCTGATCTAGCGAGACTCCTGCTTGATAACAGTCACAAAAAGCTTCCTGATCAGGAATTCTACTTAAGGCATGGGCGTTCACGTGATTTTTCCCAGCTCAGTGAATAATTTCCATGTCATATTAGCTCAGTTCTTGGAGCCAACAAGCCAACTGGCCTTCAAGATACTTAAATAGCATCAGCCAGGAGAGATTACTGGGACCACTATGAACCACAAATTTCCTACCCAGCAGATCATGCCTATATTGTCAGATCAAAATCACTATAGCCAATAGCTCTTTCCTTGTGGTGCAGTGTTTTCGTTGTGCTGGAGTCAAGGAAAAGCTACCATAGGATATCACATGCAACTTTCCCTCCTGCAGCTTTGAAAGTACAGCAAAGATCACCAAGTCTGAGGCATCTGTGTCTAACAGGAAAGTTCCATCCTTCTCTTGAAACCTCAGATGAGGAGCTGACACTTTTGTCATTGATTTTAACTTCTCAAATGCCTCATGATGTCTTTCTTGCCAGGTGAACTTGTTTTTCAATCCTGTCAGTCCATACAGGCAGCTGGCAATCCAAACAAATTCTGGGATATGTTCAGAATGGTAATTTACCAACCCTAGGAATGATTCCACCTCCTTGGTGTTCTGAGGTACTGGCCAGTATCGTACAGCCTTCATCTTCTTGGGATCCACACCAATACCAACTTTTGGAGAAGATCTTTCTAAGGAATTTGACTTCCTTTTGGAAAAGTGTGTGTTTTTTAGGTTTCAGCTTGATCTCATTATCCAGAAACATCTGGAACACTTCTCTCAGATTTTTGAGGTGGTCCATAAAGGAATTTCCCAGTATAAGCTCATCATCCAGAAACGCCAAAACCGTAATCCAGGTTAGACCATGCAATACTAAGTTCATTGCTAGCATGAATGTTGCAGATGCATCACAAAGACAGAAAGCCATATGGTGATGTTCAAATAGACCGTACTTAGTGATAAATGGCAGCTGATGTAGGTCATGTGTTTTGATGGGAATTTGCCAATAAGAACTAGCCATATCATGGGATGAGTAGAAGACATTGCCCCCAAGAGTATCCAGACACTCTTCAATTAATGGCAAGGGGTATGTGTCCTTCATTGTCACCTTTTTGAGTTCACAGTAACCGCTACACCAGCGAACTCAGCCATCTTTCTTTCAAACTAAAACAGTCACAGCTGCCCAGTTAGAGGAGGAGGCTGTATGACACCCATGTCAAGCATTTGTTGAAGATGCTTTCCTTCTTCTTTCTCAAAACCCAAAGGAACTTGCCTCATATGCTGTTTGATGGGTTTGGCTCCCTGAGTGTTGATCCAGTGTGTCACTCCAGAGAAACAATCTCAATCCAAGTCATTTTTGGAAAAGATGTCAGAGTAATCACTGATTAGCTTGGCTACCAAGTTCCTTTCCTCTATAGTTAAGCGGTCTCCACACTTGTTGAGTAAAGGTTGAATGTAATCTGGTAAATCAGAAAACTATCCAACTTACAGCCAGAACTCAAACTTTTTATGGCGTGACACTGTGAGGAAAGTGTATCAGTCATAGTTGATCGACACTGACTCTCTACGTCCTGTCTCAAGTGTAAGTTGTCCACTGGATCTGGGCTACACAAAATTTTATCCAGCTGCATCGCACTGCCAACCAAACTACCGGCCTTAAGGGTAATAGATTTGTCACTTAAATTAACCAACCCCCTTTAGGAGCCTGTCCCTCACTCTGGACAAGGTTCATGGGAGAAATCAAATCAGGGTTAATTTGTATTGGTGTGATGACATACCCTTCACCTTGTACATCCTCTATGGACACTAAGCCATGCATCCAGCTGTTTAGTTGGATTACAACTCTCTTATCGAGGATTAATTCTTCACTGCATGCACAGAGTCTCCATTGTGGCAAAGCATAGCTGGAATAATGTCATTCCCTATAACAACAATATTGCTTTTTAAATCCACAATACCATTATGTGACATCAGGAAGCTTGATCAAAGAATCAGTGATCAGTGCTATGAAGACATCACAAGAGTAAGTCTTCCAACGCACTGTGATCTGCACATTTTTTGCATGATATGCAGACATATGGCTTCCTTTGCCAGCACCTTTCAGTGGAACTTCTTCCAAACATTTGATATTCAACTTGATTTTCTTGGCAAATTCCTCACTTATCACTGACCTTGAGAGGCAGTATCCATAACTGCTTGGGTTCCAACAAACTTCACTGCAACTGGTACAATAATATTGTAGCCTTGTGTTCCTTAAAAAGCAACTTCTCTCAGCAGAGAACTATTTACACTTAATACACAACTTTTCCGGTCCTCACTCTCTGGTGGGGTTGATGGGTGACCAGAGCCTACAACCTTTTCTTGTTTAACTGCCTGGGAGAGGACTCCAGGGAAGCTGTTACCAGGGAACCAGGTTAATTCTTCAGAAACTCCCTAGCAAAGTGTCCAGGGCTTCCACACTTGAAGAAGGTACTCCTTTCCTTGGGTGGTGTTCCCCTATCATCAGGTTTGGATTTTATCCTTACCGGACTTCTGGGAGTGTAAGGCACCTTTCCTGAAGTTGCACTCTTGAGTACGGTAGCCATACTTTTCATTCCTTCCTCTATGTCAGCTTTCACAGCCACAGAGATAGGGTTTTCCATTAGGGTGCCTACTCTCTCCTCCACAGGCTTTCTACCCTGCACATCAGTTGTTGCCCTGACAGAAAATTCCTCCACTAATTCCCCAAAAGACACACACTTGACCACCTTTCTCCCAAACATGATTTCATATTTTTGTTCATGGATGTTCAGTTGGTGAAGGGCAGTCTCCAGGTTCTCCTGTTTCTTGTTTAGGACCTGTAGGGCCGCTCTCTGATGAGTATACCTTTTAAAAATGCCTCCATGGCCATAGTCTTTAAAATACAAATAGCCCCCCCCCCCCCATCACCATTAGGGCAGCTGTCTTGTGCCAACTTCTGAGCCCTCTCAGCAAATTCTTCCAGTGAGAGGGTCCTTCCTACCAAACCTGCGATCCAGTTTGTCTTTTAGTTCATGATAGTCATCTCTGACCTTTGGCCCAAACTACCAAAAAAGTCTAGGGCCTGACTGCATAGGCTGTAAGCCTGTCCAACTTATCTAGGTCATCCCAACCATAATGTTGAGCTCTATTTTTGAATGGAGAATGAAGGGCCTCCAATCCTGATTTCCATCAAAAGTGGTCATTTTGGGAGCTGGGGGTTCACGTTCTCACCTCGCCATATGATTCCATCCTGGCAGAGCACTGAGTTGCCACAGAACTGGATGGTGAATATTCCCAACAGGTTGCGTACTCATGCTGTGGCTGGGGTGCAGCCATCTGTGAACCATATTCCCCTTTAACCCTGCCAGTGGAACATTGGGCTCATTTCTATATTGAGGTGAACTCCCTGAGGTTCTTGGAATATATTATTAGGCCTCATCTTGTTTGGAGCTGGACGAGGTAATCCTGTAGGCCCACCATCGTCTTACTCTTCTGCCGCACAAGTATTTAGATGCAGATGTGGGTGCACCCTGGTCAACTGCAAATTAGGAGTGTTGGGTAGTGTGGTCAGCTGTGCATGGGGTGTCCCACTATGTGCCCCAAAAAGTCAGATTGGGTTGTAAGGGTACCCTGTCCATTAGACAACCCTGGTTGACCTTGACCCATGAGATCTTGATACACCACCTGACCTGGATTCCAAGCCACTGACTATGGGTATCCAAGTTGACCTTGAACTTGAAACCCAGGTGGGAGTACGTTGAATCCAATGGACAGATGTCTGCATGAGTTCGAACCCCACTTCTGGTACCAAATGAAGTGCTGTATGGTGTTCAGACGTCAGAGATGTACACCACACATAGTGCCCACATGAACATTTCAGTATGCAATGTACCTGGAAACTCAAAGGTGCACAGAATAAAGGCAGTCTATCACAAGGCAAATAGGCAAACATGTTTTCTCAATACCAAGGTCCATGGCAAGTGTCAAAGCTCCTGTTTAATCCCTGTGGTTTTCCTCTCTCCAGGAACTGTTGACACATCTGGGATCACAGATCTTCTGCCCTGCACAACACTGTTTTTGAGGGCATGCCACGTTGATTCTATATTTTGGGTATGATGTATGGGCTCCTGTGGATGAAACAAATTCCTTGCTGTGGTTTACTGTGTCATTACTGTATCCATACTTTTTCAGGTCTATGTAGGCCTTCCAACAATCAGATGTGATTGATCCAAATTTGATATATTTTTGTGTCATTGGTAGCAATGTCGCCACATTCCTCTAATCCACTATTTCAAAAAAGCATTTTACTGTCCCTCTCGATCCCTCCAAAAACAATGCAACCATCAACTCTTCTTCTTGTATTTGTTTGTAAATTTACGTTCGTTGATTTCCACCACTTTCCCTTCACCTCCAATCACTTTGTGTCTCTGTAGTAAGCCAAATACTTGAATACACATCTCTCGTCTAAAATTATACCAATCCATAGGTATGTGAACTTCCTATCTTCAGTTCACGCTGAACATAGGCCTACCATTTGGTTGTTTGTATGCCCAATAATATACATGTCAGTTCTAAGATCTGAGAAATGCTCAGGTTTGAATTTGAAAAGCAACTGCTCTTTCTAATTATGCTTTTTTTGTGACCCTTCTTGTAGGAACATTTCTATACTTTCCATCTGTTCAAATGATCCTTGTCTAATCTCAAATTAAAAGTGCCTTTCAAAAAAAATTTACTTAAACCAGAAACATCCCCAGGCAGTTCTCTAATTCGCAACCATCACATTGAGTCGAAATGTGAGCAAAAAAACTTAAATTATTTTAAACTAAAGCCACATGTCAAACATTAAGTAGCTATAGGCTATTGTGCTTCAGTTGTTCCTTGCAATGTATATATTTTGAACATTATACATGACATCATCATTGTGTACTCTGATTGGTTGAGGAGTATTATGATTGATGTGTGCTAGCACGGAAGCTCCATAGTGATCTAAATTTACAAGAGGCTATTTGTGCATCAAACACATTACCAAACGTAATAATTGCAAATCAAGTCCACAGAATCATATAATTTGCGATTCTATACAACATGAACGGGTTTATTAAGCACCAAAACATGATTTAACAAGCCTGACTGCCAACTGATTTCCGTCATGTTATATTACAAATCTCGCGAGATTTTCTTCATTATTTGGGAACGGGTAGAGTCAGTGCAAGTTCCGGGAAATCTATTCACCACCAAAGGCCAAGCAGATTCGGAGGTCAACAAGTGACTGGTCGCACTGAGAAGTCGGTAGGATTACATCATTCACATGCTGGTGCCCACTCTCAGCCAGGTCGGGCACTGCCTGGTAACCTCAGAGGTGAACAAAATAAACTTTATGACGTATTAAAACCTTTGGAGGGGATTATTTCTCCACCTGGTTGATCCAAGGCGTAAAAGAATGTTCTCTGATTTATGCTACACATTTGAGAATAAATGGTTGCATGAAGTTAAACACCAAAAGTAAATTCGTTCTTTCTTCGTATACTAACTCAGACTGTATAATGCTGAAGTGCATAGGCTTATGGATTTTTTACATGTTGATCAGAAAACCTCATATCCGTTAGAGCTCGGGGAGGGGGAATTTTGGCAAAATAAAATCACAAAAAGCATGTAACAAGGGTAGGATTCTGACGATGAAATGCAACTGGCTTTAAATGGTCAACCAAGGAGCAAACATCTTCCTATATTATATGGAAGCACATAGACTGTGCATGCAGATAGTTTTTATGCTGCTGAGTGACATTTTCTCCGAAAATTTTGCATCAGTTAGTAAATTGTAAAATCCCTTGAAAAAAATAAACCAAACAGCATTGAAAAAAATGCTGACGCCATCGACCGGTGTCCGCATAAAAGTGTTAGTGAAATGAATGATAATGTTTTAGTGCAGGCATTTCCTCCAGAAACCGTAGTAGCTGGAATTCCCCTCTAGTGAAATTAACACGTGGCTGCTTGTCAATGAAGTCTCCGTTTAAAGAATTATATTCTGGTGTTACATTTATGAAGTTCCTTGCGCGAGAAGGAAATCTTTCTTCTCAATACTTTAGGCTTAACACAATCAGGACAGATCTGTCAGATACCTGACTGCTATATTTTAATTTCTCATAATTACGGAAGCTTATGTTTCTCTTTGGTTTTGATCATCAGTACAATAACCTGTTCGTTCCACTTTACAGAGTGGTGTAACCTGTTCGGCGCTTCAGGCCGTTAACAGTTGAAAATGAACATTAATGCCACCTAACTGAATAATGACATTTTGGCAGGTCACCATCTTGACTACTGTCCACACACACACACGCGCGCGCGCGCGCACACACACACACATAAAGTAAATTAAAATATAAAAAGTATCAACCTGAATATAAAATAATACAACTGAAAAAAATTAAAGAACCCCATTTCTTTAAGATACGTGGGAAAGACAAAATGTAAAATCCATATTAAAACAACGGTCAATATTTCTCGGGTACAACTACTTATTCCACGTTTGCATATATTTTCTAACAACTCTCATCGATTTGACCCCGAATTTTCTTACTCCAGCGGTTTTCTCGTTGTAATTTGATACTAAATAAAACAGTTTCAATTTCAAAGTTTTTTCCCCTTAAAACAAATACCGATGTTTGCAAATTAACACCCTGGTACTTTTAAATCAATTTTACTGACAACTTAGCGCAAAAAGGATGTAAAGTTTTAAAAACATTATGTAAATTTGTTGCACAAAAAATCCATATTCTATCAACCGTTACTTAAGTATTGAGACAAAGATTTACACACGGTCAAGAAATTACGAAAATATTTGACATTTTCAGACTTTTGTAAAGTTACTATTATCCTTGGTTTTTCTCTGATCATTTTGCCTCTGTGGAGTTAAATGTTGAAGGAAGTGGACAAAAAATCGGTATTATATATATATTGGTCTGTCAGAAAAAGCGTACAGAAAAAACCAACGCTTCTGAAATGAAGCGAGTGCAAGAGCCCTGGGTATACGGTGTATTAATCATTAACCCCTAGGAACTAATATCGATGGGGGCGGTCATTATTTACAGGGGGGGGGGGGGCTCGGGATATTTGGGGGGTCATAAAATTTCTCTACCCAATTATGGGGGGGCACAAAATTACACATGCTCCTAATAGTGGGGTCATAAAATTGCCCCACCCCCACCCTGGGGGTCATCAAATTGTGAATCAGTTTAGAACAAAGTCATACAACAATAACTAGTATAAGGCTGGGGGGGGTCAATGGGGAGGGGGCCACAAAATTATGCAGACTTGCTGAGGCGGGGGGGGGCACAAATCTATGATGATACGCCATCCAAATATCCCGAGCCTCCCTCCCCTGTAAATAATGACCGACCCCTTCAGCACACAAATAAAACAGTGCCTATGCACATCTACTACCTATGATCTACCAACTCTATCAATTTGAAAGGGCTACCATTTACATTTTAGAAGATATTGCCTGTACAAAATCTGTTTTCGATGGTGATTTTGAGGCGCTTAACGATCGTTGTTAATTAATTGATTATTGAAAGAAAGTAATCAGCTAAATAAATTTGATCTTATGAACACTTCCTATCCAAGATGTACCAACCCTGAAAATTTAAAAGGGCTAGCATTAATAGTTCCCAAGATATGACCCGTAAAAAACCGTTTCTGATCTGGAGGTTGCCTAATAAACTTTGGTTAATTAATTAATGTAAGCAATTAGGCACACACACAAAACAGTGCCTATGCCCACTTACTACCTATGATCTCCCAACTATATAAATTTCAAAGGGCTAGCATTTACAGTTTAGAAGAGATGGCCCGTACAAAATTTGTTTCGGATGCAGGTGATTTTGAGGTGCTAAATGATCTTTGTTTAATAATCATTAAAAGAAAGGAATCAGCCAAATAAATTTAATTCGATGCACACTTCCTACCTAAGATGTACCAACCCGGAAAGTTTTAAAGAGCTTGCATTTATACTTTCCAAGAAATGGCCTGGACAAAATAGTTAAATTTTGTTAATTAATTAAAGTAATGAGGCACACAAAACAGTGCCTATGCACACCTACTACCTATGATCTACCAACTCCATGAATTTCAAATGGCTAGCATTTCAAATTTAGAACATATGGCCCGGACAAATGCTCCGGACGGAAGGACACACGGACAGTGCCCATTGTCATATACCCCCCCCCCCCCCCACACACACACACACTTCGTGAGTGGGGTATAAAAATTGCCAGCAAGAGTCTGATAAATATCGTCTGCTCCTTTTCGTCAGTGAGACAAAATCTTTCTTCGAAGCAAGCTGGGCGCAAGTGCACAGAGAAAGTTGACTCGGTTTCTCGACGGGTGATATAAATTGTGTAATTAGGTTTTATTCCATAGTTTCAAACAAACTAGGATCGTTTGTGATGGGTGTCACTGAACTGTGCAGTGATTAATTCATGAAGGTGTTCTTGCAAAATTATTATATGGAACGTCACGATAATTTTCATAATGTTGAAATTACTATGTCGAGAAATTAATTGCATTCATTATGTATTATAACCTCCTATCTGAATACGTATAAAAGGAAAACGTACAATAAATCAAAGAAATGTACATTTAATACCTCAAAAACTTTTTTTAATCTTCACACAGGCAAAGTAGACACACAAAAAAGCTGGTCCACGCTGGGCCTTTTGGGCAGGCACATTTGTTGTAATGTCAATTAACAATTGTTGTGGCTGTTATCAGTCACTTTCTTCAGTATCTCTTGACTGAGGTGTTTTGGCACAGGGACTGCTGCCTGAAACATTGCACTGTTCATGGGTTAGCATGAAATTATGGCTGTGGCGTGATCCATATATGGTAGAACATTCTCTGTATGTAAAGTTGGGCTGATCGGGAGATCAGTTTTGCACAAGACACAGATAGAGAAAACGCGCTGGGGCCAAGCCATTTTGTATTAGTTTCTTTAAATTACATAATTAGTTTCCTTGGTGTCAGTAGTTAAGTTGTTCCATTGCTTTGCCCCGTGGAACACAATGTACACTGTAGAGAGTTGTCGCTACATGCACATTGTATTGAGACTGTTGTACTTGGGCGTTACCGTCTAAACGGTCGTATCTTGTTTCCTATTTTACAATCATGAGTGTTCAAAAATGATGGGCTTTCAGGACTTCCGATTTCGCGAACTTCCACAGACAGTATGGGCCGCGCGGCTTTTTTCACACATGGTGACGTTTTTTACATTC
The DNA here is from genome assembly GCA_964020975.1 of Hermodice carunculata. Classification (NCBI taxonomy): domain Eukaryota; kingdom Metazoa; phylum Annelida; class Polychaeta; order Eunicida; family Amphinomidae; genus Hermodice; species Hermodice carunculata. The sequence goes on from OZ026620.1 coordinate 30,977,930, forward strand.
GTCCGGGTAAATGTGAGTATAATGACACAGAATAGACAAAGCCAAATGGAATAGCTCTCTTGCTGTATCTGTTCCGTTTTACTGGTGTCAGTGAGGCTGCTCATGTGCCATACAGCAGGACAGCAGTTGAAGTTCAACCATAATTTAAGTAATGAGGATTTGAAGCTCTTCTTTTCCATACAGAAAAGGAGTAAATCTGCACTTACTTGCTGCCTGTTTACGTCAGACACGTGGCCACGAAACCTTAGTTTATCCCCAACGTGAACTTTAGCAACTTGGCGCATTTCACACGGGAAAGCGTGACATCATCCATTTCGAAACACAAATCTTTTCCCATTCCGAGAAGAATAGCGAGGAGACAGATCATGGCGTGAAATTTTGCTTTCGTATCCTTATCTATAAAGCATTTCCCGTCGATTGGTAACGACAGTCCATCTATCGGTTATATTATCATAAGTAAATGAATGTGGATATCAGCATGTATTAAATATATCGGACATGTGACTGTCGTGAAACTATTTTTTTTTTCAGATTTCTGCAAATTAAGTGAATATACCACTTGCATGAATGTTACTAACCGCATGTTGCACATCTAACGTTAATCCGTGAATGTTGGCCATGCTGTGGAGTGGAATATGTTGGGCAGCTGAATGGCCTTAAAGTCAATGTGTTGGAAATGTTTGTGTGAAGAGGTTTGACTGAACCGAAGATGATAAAGCATACATTTAAACCTCATGCTGGCGCTGTAGGCTTAATGATAATCATAAATAGAATAATTTTCTTAATGTCCACAAATTTGAGAAAGATTATCAAACCACAAAAGTAAAAAAATCAGTAAAACTTTGCGTTTTTGCAATTGATTACAAATATGGCTGGTATTGAATCATAATCATTTGTTATGACAAAGCAGTAAATAAAGTTGAATCATGTTTGTATGCACATGTACTTCCATGCTGGCAAGTTTATTCCGCTGTGTGCTCGATATTTATATCTTCTGCATTGTTTACATTCCTTGGTGAGTGCACCGGTGTAGGCCTATAGTTCACATTACCTGAGGAGCAGGTTAGTGCGCTGGTGCCCAGTTTACCTGACCTGATAAGTGCATTGGTGTCTCCGCCATGGACTTGCTCAACCAATTTCTGAGGGACCAGGAAGTGATGCGAGTATTCCGTTCAAGCACGGACATCATATATTTATTTTGGCTGCCAAAACGGCCACGAGACGAATAAATACTTTCGGAAACCAATTGCTGTACGCGCCAGTAACAATACCACAATCATTGAAAAGTTGTCTTTTTTTAATTACCATTCATTTGATCATAATTTATTTTTGTCTCAAATAAATTTCATAATTTGATCACATGTTAAAGTTACATACGCTAGTTAAACCAGACATGTTTTATTTTAGACGAATCTGCTAACCCTCTCTGTTAACACCACCAGCCTGAGCTATGTAATAATATATGTACAATCAGCTAACCTGGTTTGAATATTTTAGTATCGACACACAAAGCAGTATGTATCGAATTCAACAACAAAGCACAAGATTGACTCATTCAAAGTGTAACTGTCCTCCCTATATATCTGTGATACAATGAATAGCAACCTTTACATATAGCCGCTTCGAGACATTTTTACATATTCAGTGTACGAATACACCCAGTGTGTGGCGATAGTTGAAATCATTGCCCTCGTGCACAGTTTAACCCTTAAAGTGCTGATTTAAGACTGAGTCAACAGCTTTCCTCGGAACACTTTGCGCGCAAAGTGTCTTGAGGAAAGCTGTTGACTAAGACTACTTTTTGCTTTAGACAAAGCTTGCTGGTAACGGTAATGAGAAAAGAACTATAGAAGTGATTAGCACTTTAAGGGTTAATCTTGATAAGTAAGGCCCTGGTGCATTGCCTCCAAAGCAGACCGAGCTCCGTGTTATTTCTACAACAATGGAGTGGGAAAACACGGAGATTGGTCTGTTCCGCAGACAACCTGTTGCACAAGCCACTTCAGTTCGACACAAGATGCCCTCAGGCATAGGCCAATTCATTTCGAACTCTTGCGAATCCGCAGATACACTCCTTAATCTGATGTAAACCCCGTGTGAACTTCTGAAACTATCTGACCCACTATAGAGGCGTGATCTTGACTGGAAGTTCTAACCCAGGCGACAAATTAAACGTGCTGGTTGGAGCAGCCACACTGTTTTGTTTTACAGTTCTGTCTCTCTACCCGACTCCCTCAACACTGAAAACAAGTATTGCAATATCCCTGGATGTATTTTTGTCCAACTAAACAATGAATTAACATATTTAGTACTTATGTAAGTTGTTAATCCATTATATGCTGATCTGCTTTCGTCATTTTTGTTTGGATTATTCAATTTTTATAGTGCTTTGTCTGTGACCTCTCAAAATACTCAGGACTGGACGGCATTTATCATAGAAAGATCCGCATGCATATGACAGGTTGCAAAAATATCTGCTTCATTTGTTGCCAGTTTTACAGTTAATATACAATACAATGACAACGTTTTCTCACATATGAAAAAACAAAACACTAATATATTTATATTCACAATCATTCTGGAGACAAGACAGATTGAAAGCACCGTCAAATATCATTACAAGCTTCAGTTCAGCCTGGATTGTCCCAGGCCTCGGTTTCACCTGTGTTGGAGTGGAGTATTGTGAACATACAACCACTTGTAACCATCTTCCGTTACACACCTGTAATTATTTAGGCTCTCAATTCTGGTTTAATTAGTTTAAATTAAGTATAAAACAGTCCATGTATAAATGTGTTCCATAATAAATTGTTCGTGTGATGAAACAAACATTTATAACACAATTCCACGTGAAATACTGAATATTAAAACATGTTTGTCATCAAACACAACTTAATGACAAATACCTACTTTTCACATTTGGTACCTATAAATTCTGTACATCGCACTCAGCTTTATTATACAGATAACATCATCCTTGCATTCAACAGACATGCAATGGTGGTAGCAAGGACTGTGTTTCAGTTGTTGCGGCACGGAACTGACAATTTTAATTAAACTGTCCACTCCAAAATACGATGCTAATGTGGGTGAATAACAAACAAGTGCATGCGGGTGAATATTGTAATCTCACACAATGCATTTCGTTTCAGGGTAATATCTTTCACTTTCTGCGTCCCAATAGTTATCTTTTCAACACACTCACACCCAGGTGTTTTGATCAAAAAAAGGACAAAAACAAAACAAAACTAGATGGCTGCATGAATAGCACGTGTTCAGCTGACCTAAGCTTGTCCCACAATATCAAGATTGCAACTGAATAGACCTGTGTTGAGCCTTAGCTGAGTGCATATGGCATTTAGGAGTATTTCTCAGATGGACGATTGAGCTTTCTAAAAGGTCAGTCTGACTAGCAAGTCAGCTGAGCTACAAAATTGGAGCGCCACCTGGTGAACAAATTAAGAACTAGGAGTCTCTAGAAGTGTTCCTGAAAGATATCAAAGCAATTGGGTTAGCGGTTTCGGAGAAGAGGATTTGTTAAGATTTGCCTCCAAAGAGAACAAAATAATCATAAAAATCCAAATATCACTGAAGCATGAACATTTGAACAAACTTAGTAGAGACACCCAAGGCACATTGCCACCAAGTTTAAAGTGTATCTGGTTGACGGTTTCAGAGAACAAGTCAAAAATGTGAATGAGCATTAGACTGCCCATTGACTTACATAGTTATCAGTGGGAAAGGTGCATTTACCAATAACTACCCGAATTGAAAAAAAAAAAAAAAAACGTTAAAAATCAGGAATCCACATCAGTGCCACCTAGTGAATACCTTTGTTTGACCCTTCACAAGGAACATATCCACTAAGTTTCAGCTTAATCTAAATGATACTTCTGGAGCAGAAGTGGAAAATAGCAAAGCACACAAAAAAAAATCATAAAAAATAGAAATACATTGCAGCGCAATCTGGTGAACAAATTAAGAACTAAGAGTCCCTAGGAGTGTTCCTTTGTGATATCAAAGCAATTGTGTGAGAAGTTTCGGAGATGAAAATTTAACATTTGCTCCAAAAAGTAAAAATATTTTCAAAAATCAATGGAACAAGACAATTTGAACTTACTTGTTAGAGATCCACCCAAGGCACAAACCTACCACGTTTGAAGTGAATCTGGCTGACGATTTAGGAGAAGAAGTCGAAAATGTAATTGTGAATGGATGGACAATGGAAGGACAACGGATGACCCGGTCTCCTAAAAGCTTAGCCTGACTAGTCAGTCAGCTGAGCTAAAAATACACGGGCGCATCGCTGAGGAAAGAAGTTGGCAGTGGTGTAGTTGTGTTTGTGGGAAACAAGGGTCACCCCTATGTTGACCTTTTTGCCATACAGGTATATTGTGTATGAATGTACAAATAATATTCATTTCTACATGCACCTACTCATCCATACTCCCCAAAATAACTGACGCTCTCTTAAGTAGGCAAATACAATCCCTACAGTGAATACTTTTCATGGTCCCAGGGATGCCCACTACAGAGTGGTTTTATCGTATAGAAAACCGAGAAATTATGTGAATTACTGAGTGTAGCTGTTAATGGCATTCAAGTTTTAAAATGTAAAATGCCTCTAATTAGCATGGTATTAAATGCAACAAGTTTATATCCTTCCTTCATCGAATGCACCAGTAGCAGTGGAAATTACACTTTTCTCTGTAATAGTCTTGAAGATATTCAAGGTTTAAAGTTTTGAATACTTCCTCATATCATAAAAGACAAGGTATGATAAACTGTGTTACCTTACCTTCTGGCCACACATTTACTTATACGATTTTTTAAAGTATTACAGATAGAGGTTTCGATCCAACTTCAATTCTAATTTTAGTGCTACAGCTGCATCCTATGAAATTCAGGTGAAAGACACAAATTTTGAATTCATGCTAATTACACATACTTCTAAACTTTAAATGTTAAATGGCTTGAAACATATTGTTGATAGAGGCGTCAATAGCAGCTTCAACTCATAGGTTTGCAGTATATATGTATCCAATGAAATGAAAATTAAAGCTATAAAATGTTAGCTTATGCTAATTAGGCAAACTTGTTAGATTTTACGTTTACCACTTTGAACCTATAAAACATGAAGCAGCAATTTTAATTCAAAAGATTGTGTTCAAAATACAGTTGGTTATCAATGAAAAAAATTACAATATTTAAAAATTTTACTAAGTTTCAAAGGACCTTCACTGACAGATTTGCTCTCCAGTAAATCATTCATTTTTTCTAGTTTTTTTTTCTTATTAACCAACCTCTTTGCTTTTTCGAATCAAAAGCTGACAAATGACAGCAATGGTGTAGTTCAGACACGCGAACATCCAGATGTCTGTGTATGCAAAGAATGATCAATACCTTTATGTATTTACTATTATTTAACAATTCAATGCCAATACAACAAAGAAGTTTGCTTTGTTTTACCTCACAGCTAATAAGTTTTATGAGTTGCCTGCTAAATACATCTTGAGAGGGGTTCATATTTGTTATTACCAAAACCACTCATCTTCTTTTAGTTATATCATGGTCTTACTATCTATTCTTCTTTGTATATATATGTATATGTATATATATATATATACATATATATATATATATATATATATATATATATATATATATATATATATATATATATATATATATAAAAGCAAGGCCTTTGAAAAGGCTTCATTCTTCCAACCAATCTCGATATCTAAGGACACTGGTATAAAAGCGCAACTGACTGGTAATACAACATACCCAATAATTGTAAAAAAAAAAAAAATTGTATATATATAATGAACAATATCAAAAATTCCTCTCATAACAGCCCCCTAACCAATGATTGTAAGCTACTCATGAATCGTAACACAGAAATCATTTAACTCTTTCACTGCCAATCACATCATAAGTCGATCTGCTTGGGTCAAACAAGTCTGAATTATCATTAAGATCCCAGATTCGTATTCCTCGTTAAAAGACCTTTTTTCAAGTACTAGTTCCAGAGAGAATACCCAAGGTTAAAAGGTGTCGACTCAGTCCAAAATTTGACGCTTCAAGAGTTAATCATATATACAATAAGATATGGTCCTTTGAGAACTAAAAATGTAGACTAGTACTCTGTTTCATGGCACCACATAAGTATGTACGAAAACAAATGAAAAAATATCTTAGGCTGTAATAGCAGTGGGCAAGGCCTGTTGCGATATTGGCTGGGGGGGATGAGGGGGACTCTGAGGTGAATCTGGATCTCCATGCTCGCCAATCCACTTTTCCTCAGCTTCTCTCAGTAGGTCTGCCATTTCTCTATGTTTCATTTGGATGGCAACCTCCTGGGGTGTTTTACCCTCTTTTTCTTGCAGCAGGGGGTTGGCTCCTTTCTCTAGTAGATAGTTGGCAGTCAATTTCTTGTTTGTCAGGGCACAGAGATGCAGAGGACTGTAACCAAACTGATCTTGGAGGTTCACATCAAGGTCATATTCAAAGAGCCTGTCAAGACACACAGTAACGTCAACAAGGGCTTCCCCTGCTGAGTGCAGCACACTTTTGTCTTGATTGTTAACAATGCTGGGGTCCCCTCCATGCTCAATCAATAAGTTTATTATGTCCAGTGCATTTACATGTGATGAATGTACTGCAAACATAAAGGCTGTACCTCCAGTCCTTGGAATTTGAATGTTTGGATCAGCACCATTCTCCAGTAGCACTTTGGTCATATTCTTATACCCCATACCAGCACACAGAATGAGGGGAATGTCTGTTGTTCTCACGTGTTTGTTGACGTCAGCATTGTTCTCAATAAGGAACCGTACTGCCTCCTCGTGGTTAGCTCGCACAGCTGCGTAAAGAGGAGTGTATGACCATGCGTACTTACACTCCAGATTGACGTCACATCCGGCCTGCAAGTACAGCCAATCGTTAGAGTAAATAATCCGAGCAGGTTGTCTGCCATCCAGACTATCATATGTTCAAAGTGTCCAATCTATTATAACTGATCAGATATACTTTAGATTCTCATGTCTATTTGTTACGCTATTACATGGCATTTCTGCCACAGGTATCATCACCAAAGATGTGCAGGGAAAATATTCATTCTTTGCACAGACTAAAGGCCGCAGGCCGAGACAAAAATCATGACTTGTTTTTGTTGCAGTACACTGTTGTATCATTCCATAATAATATGGCTTAATGGCTGATAAAAATATTTGAAGACTGTACAAAATATGAAGCACTAATGGCTGCAGGCGACATTCTCTTCCTCACAAATTGTCAGAATGTGAACCCTTGGGAGCCAGCATTTCAGAAAGTTATTTTTTACACTAGAGGTCAAGGACAAGTCGGTCATGATTTCTGACTTGAAAGGTGATGTTTTCAAGGCTAATTTAAATTAAAGCAGGATTCATATAGCTGTACTTTCTTCCCCCAAGGAGCAAATGGTATGTGCTGTACTGAAACAGTCATAAAACACGCAACTCCCTGATGCCCTGTACAATATAAACTATATAATAGCACATACCGGTACTGTATTCAGCAAACTGACCAGAATAAAAAAAGTGTATTGTTACCTCATCAATTTCACATAAAGGTGGAAACGTGTATGTTTGCAATCCATGTGCTTGTTATATTTAGTTACTCCCATTGCAGACTGGCGACAGGGGTAGACTGCTTCATCATGTGAATTTTACGTTGATAAGGGCGCTTCTGTATTGAAGGTGAATCAAACTTAGCCAACAGATTTGTGGTTCAAACTACTGTATGATTGTGAACAACAAAACGCAGTAAAAAGCACAAATAGATGCTTGATGCCGCGAGCAAGTCCAAACATGGCTCAGTTTACACGAACAGTGACTCGCATGTCCTGTTGTGTATACATGGTGGATAATCTCATTGAGTTACTCACCTGTCTAATTTGCTTGAATCAAGTCCCATGGCATTCTATGTTACTTATGAGACTACTCACGTCAATAACTGTCTATTTTAAAGAGACGGTGTTAATTAATTGCAGAACCCTGTTTATGTCAATGAATTTTGTTGACTCAGTCTATTTCGAGGAGCTAATATATGTTAACCCTTAAACTGCTGATTTCAGATTGAGTCGACAGCTTTCCTCGGGACACTTTGTGCATTGCGCGCAAAGTGTCCCGAATAAAGCTGTGGACCAAGACTACTTTTTGCTTTAGATTAGGCTCGCTGGTATTTGACTGAAATGTATCTTAATGATGAATTTGAATATTTTAACCATTAAATGTTTAATGGTAATGAGAAAAAAAATTATAGCAATGATTAGCTCTTTAAGGGTTAATTAAGCGACTCTACTTACTTGGAGGAATGTTGCAGACTCAATCCACTTCAAAAGAGCTATTACTAAATAATTATGGGGCTTCACTTACATCAATGACTGCTTGGACTGTTTCTTTGGTGACCGTCTTTTCGTCCACCCATCCTTGTACAGCTATTACCACGGGTGGCTCTCCGTATTGCCCTATAGGGGTATCTTTGTCGACATTTTCCTTCTCCATTAAAGTGGTGATCTCACGGATTCCCTCCACATCATTGTTTTTTATGTGCTTCCCGAACTCCCTCGCTACCTGTTTCGATCGATTGATCCCCATGTTGTTTTAGATTATATCCTTGGTTAACTGCAACACGTGATACGCATAACAATTTACAAAGAGAAACACATGCAACATTTCAGAATATTTGGAGCTTAAAAAAACACAATAAACAATAAATCAAAATCTTCTTTGAATTAAAGTCTGTACTTATCAATAATCAAAGAATTCATTCCCTAAATGAAACTGATCGTGTTTATTTCGGACTCCGGCAGAGCCAGATTCACAGTCACTCTGGTCGAACGTGTAAGAGTAAAATAAAAGTATGAATATTGAAGTTAAATTGGTTAAACTACACGTGACGGTAACAAAAATCATGAGTTAAGCACCTACTGAGGTTCTTCAATGGTCCAAAGTTAATTCTTACAGTAAAATCACAGCAAAAGTTGAATTACTATTGCAGATTTAAATAAGGACCAACATCCCTCTAGAGAAGGTAAAATGGTCCAGTTAAACTGCACTCCTTGGCGCACAATATGCCTATATAGTAAATACGTCCAGCGGATGTGCTAACCCTGTTCTGATTAATGGTTCCTGGTCATAAAAAAACATTAAAGAAAAATTAAGAGAAACATTAAAATTATTTTTGCAACAAAATTGACACGCACTTCTGACTAAAACGAAGCAGCTAATCGATCCTTTAATGGAGGCAGTGGTGCCTATGGCGAGGTCACAGAGAGCGCTGCATATATGAGGATGTAGATGACTGCCCTGAGGGCTTTTTGGCAACAACTTTCATTCAACCTGGTCAGAATAACACTGAGTCAACAGCTTTCCGTGGCGCGGGTTGGGCGCATTGTGCTCAAGCAACGCCAAGGAAAGCTGTTAACCTGGGGGTGTGCATTTATGATAGGTCTTATTTACAATTCCTAGCAAAAATATTTTCTGCTTACATGAAACTTACTTAAAATGAGTAAAGCAGACCGCAATTTCCATCCACTCGCTTTTGGGCGATTTGAGCGGGAGTGATAAAGGAGGGCCCACTCACACAAGGTCACCCTGGTGAACTGACGTATGAGCTACGTGTGTAAAGGTCAATCTATTTCCTGCAACGCATAGTTGCCGAGCTTGTCATCAGTTAAATCTGTTGTTTGGAACATTCTACGACTTTGCTTTCTTGTAAAGTGGCGATACACTTTGTGATAAACAAAACTCAAAGTCAATAAAACTACTAGTTGTTTTATAAGTAATACTTCCAAGAACTTTTGCCCTTATATATATATATATATATATATATATATATATATATATATATATATATATATATATATATATATATATATATATATATATATATAAGGGCTAAAAGGGGGGATTCGGGGTTGCAACTTCCTCAAAAATCCACATCCATATAGAGGGTGAGTGCAGGCTTAAAAGTTAAATCATCCATCTCCATCCCTACCAAACCAAGACATATATAATGAAGGTTGTACGGGTTACAGTCACTCAGCACCCCCACTCCTCTTCTGTTATGACATCCTATCCCTGCTAAGGGGTTACAGTCATCATTGCCACTCATTGATGTTGCTGTGTATCCAGACTTGTTATTTGTACACCCTTCTGTTTATGAAACACACAATGTACATGCTACTTTTCGACTTCTTTGTTTAAAGTTTAGTGCATGCCCATGTACTGTTCATACACATTTTGACATATCACGTATGCAACAGGTGAGACTTTTTTTATCGATAAAAAACTGTTATAGACACCCAGTCAATGATTTTTGTGTCTGTCTCTTCAATAAACTGTTAAATTAGTGTAGGGACGTCTGGGAGCGCCTGATCATAATGACGTTAAATGCGCATATTATCAGTATTATGGACCGTATCTGCATTCTAATATAGATAACTTATCGGTTTCATTGTTTCATGAATGTAAACATATTCCTAACTCCCCAATAGTGTTATTGATTTTCAATTCAAACGCCACATTATTTGCACATGGATGTGCCAAATGGTCTGGAAGGGAAAACTGTGCCATGTAAAATTCCTATGGAAAACACCCAAACCGAGCAATTTGTCGGTAAAATGCACCAAATTGGTATTTATCAGTGAACCTTTTTCCACATTTTCCCAGGCGAACAAATATATATATACCGAAAGTGGATATTTGCAGTTGTTCTCCAGATCTCGCACAGACCTCGAAAATATCCAAAAATAAATTAAGCAACCATTTAACCGTGACCTTGACATCATAGATGTCACATGATGGTGGCCAAATGACATCTAACTTGACCCGCTATGATCATATGCAAATTATTAAAACTTTTCAGCCGAAACTTACACCAAGCCTCAAAAAATAAAAATGAGCATACAAACACAACAAATAACAAACAAAACTTAGTATCAATTCATGCAAAAAAGTTGTAAAGTTATAGGGACATATCGTCGGTTGCGGAGGTTGTGGCTTCATGTAAATCCGGGTCAAGGTCACACTAATATTAGAATGTCGTCTGATGTTCCTTTCATTGGGTTTTGTGAAAACAAAAAGTGAAGCCAGTAAGCTATCTTTTTCCTAGTTAAACCTACCCCTATCCCTTACTGAAATGAACAGGGGAAAATGCAGAAAAAAACTGCAATTTCAAGGAAGCTAACCCCTGCATGGTATGTATGTATGGATGGATGGATGGGTGGATGGATGGATGGATGAATGGATGGATGGATGGATGGATGTGTGTGTATGTATATATGTATGTATAAAGATCATTTATTTCTTATTTGATCGATTTTTGATCAATGATGCTCAAAAATAGTACACATTATTATCGTAAGTACCAGAACAGTAGTGTGAATGCATGTATTTAGCTGTGCCCAAAACCATTTGCCATTTCAGACTTTTTCCTGATTTTTTTTTTTTTTTTTTTTTTTTTTTTTTTTTGACATTCTTGTGGTAAAGCCACAACAGTTATTTTGAGAAACTCTTCATTGAAACAACACAGGCACATGTCTATGAAGCTCTAGTTCTCAGTTTCTTCATACATGTGAATTTGATATAATCACAAGGTGACAAGGCACTTTTAATGAATTTAGATGTTGGATACCTTAAGAACTATATAAGCTATAGGACTTTGAAATCGAGCATATTAACGGTCCATCTATAGGAGCTCACACATTTTACATTTGGGTGATCTCATTTTCTAGGTCAAAGGTTAACTTTAGTCATTTTTGCTTCAAAATAATAACTCCAGGAATATGTATGCTTAATTAGGCTTTGATATGGTTAATAATCTTTGTGATATACATTTTGTGTGTCACTTCATGTTCTGGAGGAACCCCCCCCCCCCCCCGATTAGTGACATCTCGATGTACTATTGAGCAATCCAGTTGAAGTAAATATGTTTAAACTAAAGGTCACAAGACTCATATGGTGAATTTGAAAATTCTGTTGATAAGTGAAGAAATGTTAAAGCAGTTACGACTCTGAGGTTACACATAATGATGGTCCTAGGTAGTGCTACATAGACACTGCACACGAATGACCTTGTCTTTATCCCCACGGTCATAGGGCTGCTCTCGTAAACTGTAATATTTACTTGATAACTAAAAGAATTATTTGAGTTAGGACTTTAATATTACACATGGTAATAGTGCGTTCTAAAAATCATTTTGGTCTTGGGAAAATTTCGCTTAGTCTATTGCAAGGTAATGAGCCAAGAACTATCTGACTAGTGCTTTATGTGCCTGTTGACGGTTTGTAACGAGTGAGTTATCATTTCCAAGGTCAAAAGGTTACCAAAGAGAATTTGAATCAACTGCCTTTCTTCTCACAGTATTTCCTGCACAGAGAGGGATATCAGGATGGTAGGCGGGCTGCCAAAGACACTGGTTCCATCACACATACAAGATTTTTTTTTTCAATTCTTTCCACAGGAATTTGTAAAAATATTTCACATAGCTCTCCGCACCCTTCTTGGGATATGAAGTCGCTTCTATGGATAAAACCATGTGGTCACATAGGTCTAAATTGTTTTGCTTTCAACCCCAAATATATTTGACTTTAGTTTTGAAGTTTGGCATCTTCTTTCTCTAGACAGTATGCCATGTAAAGTCATTGTAAAATCTACTCCGCTGAAATAAACGCAATTGAAATTCTCAGTTATAGTTAACTCTGCCTATTTTGTAAACGTTGGGAAATATTTGTTTGTTTTATTTTTACACACTACCTTCCCGATGGGGCCTCACAAAAATATGTACAACGCAGTTTGGTCATCTTAAAGACTGTCTCTGAAAGATTGACAGGAGGATAGAAAAAGAAAACTAGAAAAAATTGACTTGATTGTCATCAAATCAGTCTGTGTGCCCAGAAAAACTATTTAAAATTGCCTATTCGGTATTTCTTTATATGTACCAACAATATTTTTTCACGCGGCTTTGTCAAAACTGATAAATTTAAGCTAGAAATCACCTAAATTTATTATAGTTTGAAACAATTCAAGCATTAAAATTTTGTTTATTTGCCTAATTTGCATGAATTAAACTGCTACAACTTTGATTCATGGTTCATTGGATGCAATTATCCTGAAAATCTATCAACTGAAGTTTGAATGACACCTAAGTCTATAATAGTTTTGAAGTTATTCAAGATTTGAATTCTGTGTCTTCACCTAATTTGCATATATAAGAATGCTACAACTCTGGTTTATGTTTCATTGGATTCGGCTATGTTACAAACCTACAAAATGAAGTTGGAATAACACCTCTATCTGTAATAGTTTGAAAGTTATTCAAAGAATTCAATTCTTGCATATTGACCTAATTTGCATAAATTAAAATGCTACAACATTGGCTCATGATTCATTGGATGTGGCTATGTCAAAGACCTATAAATTGAAGTTGGATTGGCACGTCTATTTAAAATAGTCTTGGAGACATTCAACTTTCAAACGTTTCAAGTGCTGCTAATTAGCCTAATTTTAAATGCTGCAGTTTTTGTTAACTGTCCATTAGATTGAAAGGTGTCACAAATCTACATGTATCACTTTAAATTTTGTGTATATCTGTAATAGGTTGGAAGATACAGGGCTTTTAAAATATTAATTGCCCCTAATTTGCATAATTACATGACATTTAAACATGATACTAAACCCATTTATTAAACATGATGCTAAACTCATTTACACCATGAAGCAAAAATTACCACATGAACACCAGATTCCCATGCTTTGTAAATCTGGGGCATAAAATGACTGCAACAATTGAAACATGTATACAATAATATACAGGTATTTATAAGTACGTTTATTTGAGTTTCAATAATTACAGGAACATAAAAACATTTACGTGACAATCTCTATTAATATCAACTATTAGACTCACCTAATTCACTTTCATACATAGCATTCAACTTCACATAGCTCTTAGTCTTACAGAAATCTATGTGTTTAACTATTGAGTGTCACCAGCCTGAATGTGTCAGCAAACTAAGGTTGTTAAGTTCGGACAGGCAACATCCAACTCCACATAGCTCCTAACAAAAATCTATACCATGGTACACGTATATGTTTGACTATTGCAGTTCAACAACCTACTGAAGGTGTGGACAAACTTAAGTTACAAGTTTGCACAGGCTAAACATGGATAAAATAAGATGAATCTTTGCTGGAAGTGGGCAGTCTTTACTAAGGTTATGAAACAATGTTATAAATATTTAACTGATGAGCAAATGTCACTGCTGGGTCCAGAATACAACAGCTATGCCTATTTACCTGCATGGCCCAATGCACCCACTGACCCTGACCAAAATCCTTATATATTAAAGTTCGTCATCACAGGTAGCTTCGATCCGTGTTTGAGCGATTTCTGGTAGTTGATCTGAATCTCCCTTTACAAAGATATGCTAAACTTTGTTTCATATTTCACTGGATGCTGCTATGTAACGAAATTGCACCCCTCAATCAGCACCAGCTTAGGGGGAGGTCATTATTTACCAGAAAGGGGAGGGGGCTCGGGATATTTGGGGAGGGTCACCAAATTTCTCTACCCAATTTTGGGGGCGGGCACAAAATCACACATGCTCCTATATCATCATATCATATAAATTCAGCCGACGCTCATACATGAGCATTATGGCCGTGTAGGCTGCTAGAAAAAAGAGAGAAATATTAGTGAGAAAGTTAGTGATTGGACAAGGCAGGTGTATAATCAAAAGAAAGTGTGTTAGGTGTTAGTGAGGCGGTTAAAATCAGATGTCAAATTTACAGGGAGTGAGCCTGGTGGGCTGCCAATTGAGATTGGAAGCCCATCAGGCTTGGGGCTGTGACAACTGTTAGGGGGAGGTTATTCCATTCTATAATGCTACGCGGGAAAAAGCTGAGCTTGTAGTAATCTCTGGATGTTTGGTAGGTTAGAAAGGTAAGGGGGTGTTGGGTACTTGACAGGCGAGGTTTAGGCGTGAGGTAGTTTGAGGGAGGGATAGCAACGATGTGGTGTATGATTTTATAAACCATACACATACGAATGTTATGTCTGCGTTCCTGTAGGGTGGGCCAGTGTAGGAGGGACAGCATGTTGCCAACACTGCTTGTGTTATGATATCTATTTGTTGCAAACCGTGCTGCCCTCCTCTGTACCATTTCTATTTTGTGTGTGTCTTTTTGAGTGTGTGGGTCCCAGACGCTAGCGCAGTATTCTAGGTTGGGTCTGATTAGGGATTTATAGGCTAAGGATTTGGGGTCATGAAATTGTGAATCAGTTTATGAGTGATACAAGAATAAACAGTATAAGGCTGGGGGGGGGGGTGTCACAAAATTCTGCAGACTTGCGGAGGGGGGTCGCGAATTCTTGTAAGCTTTTATGGGGGACACAAAAACTATGGTGGTACGCCATCCAAATATCCCGAGCCCCCCCCCTTAATTAATGACCGCCCCCTTATTGTGATGGGGAGGCACACCCAGGAGGCCTCAGTGAATTAAACATCAATTAAACTTCTCAACTTCGTTTGCATGCTATAGGATTTTGCTCTAGTAATAGACCCACATATGAAGCTTAAATGGCAACTCTATCTAAAAAAAAGTTTTGAATATATGTAAGATTTAAAATTTCCCTAAATATGCCTATAATCTGCATAATTTTAACATTATGACTGTTCCGAACAATATGCAAAATTTCACAACTAGGTCTATGAGCATCCTTAGTTTGGTACGTTCCAGAGCAAGTGTCCGAGAAAAACTGACCACGAAACTGGCACATGGAAATAAACAAACATGAAAAGATGTATAATTTAAATTGCTACAACTTTTGTTTTAGATTCATTACATGCGCAATGGTCAGAAAAACCCTAGTAGAAATTAAAATTACATCTCTTGTAATAGTTTTGAAGATATTTCAGATTTAAAATTTCAAATGCTGCTACTTAGCATAATTTAAATTGCTACAACTTTGTTTTAGATTCATTACATGCGCAATGGTCAATAACCCCTAATAGAAGTTGAAATGACATCTCTATCCATAATAGTTTTGAAGATATTTTAGATTTAAATTTCAAATGTCTCTAATTTGCATAAATTTTAATATCTTCATTCCTCTTTATAAAAAGGTCAAACTCCTTGTATGGAGGTACTATCATGCCAAGTTTGGAGTTTCTACATATAATAGTGTCCGAGAAAAGTGTCGGAAAAATTGACTGGTAAAGAAAGAAAGAAAGAAAGAAAGAAAGAAAGAAAGAAAGAAAGAAAGAAAGAAAGAAAGAAAGAAAGAAAGAAAGAAAGAAGAAAGAAAGAAAGAAAGAAAGAGAGAGAGAGAGGAAGAAAGAAAGAAAGAAAGAAAGAAAGAAAGAAAGAAAGAAAGAAAGAAAGAAAGAATGTCAGGAAAAACAGACAGAAAGAAAGAAGAAAGAAAGAATGTCAGGAAAAACAGAAAAGTGTATGTTGACACACACACTTCAATACAGAATTTCAGGAAAAACAGAAAAGTGTGTGTTGACACACACTTAAATAATATTTCTTAACCAGATATCAAGTACAATTAGGCAAGCTTGTAATGTTACGAGAGTGTACAAGTTTAGTTTAAACATATTTATTTCAACTGGATCGCCCAATAGTACATCGAGATGTCACTAATCGAGGGGTTCTCCAGAAAATGGACACTGCTGTACTAAGTGTATGATTGGTATGACAATGTTACTACAGTGTACAATGGGTGCTTCAGTACTACAGTGTCTGATCGGAACAACAATGTTACGCCTCTCTGTTGTATGTGATGCAGGCACAACCAGCCGGCGTGCACACAGAAGCTATGCAACTTTTTTAAACATCCAAAAATAGAGCTCTGTCACAGCTGAGGTACCACGTGAGGAGGGAGAGGGCAGGGTGGCCCCACCTGACTTTTTCCCAGTGGTTGTGCACATGTAAATGAAGCTGCTTCTTGGATTTCACTCGTTACTATTCCTTCCAGTTAAAGACATCATGTTACTCAAAGCCACACTGCATCTTCCGCCATACCCCTACCATATGGTTCCACTTTAACCAACATGAGAAGAAAGAAAGAGAGAGAGAGAGAAAGAAAGAAAGAAAGAAAGAAAGAAAGAAAGAAAGCAAGAAAGAAAGAAAGAAAGAAAGAAAGAAAGAAAGAAAGAAAGAAAGAAAGAAAGAAAGAAAGAAAGAAAGAAAGAAAGCAAAAATTAAAAACTTTAGGAAAAATTGAAAAGTGTGTTCTGGCACTTAAATTAATAAAATTAATTAATTAATTAATTAATTAATAAACAAAATTAATTAATTGATTACTTAATTAAAAATTAAAATAAATACTTATGATGAAAAACAAGAAGTCTGTCTTCATATACAGACTCTAAAATGCTGTGGCGTCGAAGAACACAGCCAGTTCTCTTGTCCCTCTCACGTGGACTTCTGGAATTCCCTGCTCAGTGACTGCACATGTACCCCCAAAAATACCCAACTTTGCCTAGCTGCTTTAATACAATTTGGTTACAGACATCTTGGGGAAAAATCCACGGGTTTCATTAACTTATATGTAGTCTTTTTCTAAAGCATGCAAAATACCAATGGGTATGTGAGCATGGTAAAAATTGAATAAGTTATAACCCCAAAGTTTTTGGCCAGCACTCTTCGCTGTTTGCCTGCTTAGCCGACTCTCGGGTGCCATTGAAATGGCACGAGAGTCAGTTTAGTCTCTTCCCACGTTGCCTGTGGATTCCGATTCAACAGTTAAAGGCCTTACGTCCATGGAAGAAGACAAGTCCGTTATATCCTTTGTGTTGCACGTTCGCGGACAGTTAGACCGGCAGTGACCTCACCAGTACTTTGAAATATTGCCTGCTGGTTAAACAAAAGGGTTAAAACACTAACTGAGCCAAAACAACAATCACTGATGTGCGTCACGAGAAAACAGGAAATCAAACTCTACTATCTACTGCAACCTTTCCGTTACCTACGGACGTCTATAACAACTCCCACCATAAATATGCCATTATGTTTTTTGCCCAATATTCCTTTTTTTGGTTTGCCTATCGTTTCACATTATATATAGTACACACACACACACACACACACACACACACATATATATATATATATATATATATATATATATATATATATATATATATATATATATATTCAAAACTACTATATATAGAGGTGCCATGCTAGCTTCAATTCATAGGTTTGTGCTGTAGGAAAATCGAATGAAATAAAGACAAAGTTGTAAAATTTATGCTAATTAAGGACAAAGGACATTTTTTAATTGAATATTTTCAATTTAATATTCAACATCAATTTGAATGTTTGCGCTATGGGCCATTCAATCGGCCAACAGTGACTGAAAACTGTTAGACTTTAATTTATGCAAATTTTGGTCGATACAAAAATTTAAAATGTTGTACAATGATTAATATCTTCAGAATTAGTATATAGACGGATGTCATTCCAACTTCAATTTATGTTTGTGCTAGGGGTGCATCCAGCTAACAGTGACTGAAACTTCAAATTTCAATTTATGCAAATTTCGGCTAACAGACAAAAAAAGTGTTAAATGATGAATATATTCAAAACTACCACAGACAGAGGTACCATCCTAACCCCAAGTAACATGTTTATATTGTGGGTGCATCCTCCAATAAATAGAGACTCAAAATTGTCAGATTTTGATTTATGCAACTTCGGGTCAATACAATAATTTTCAAATGTTCAACAATGATTAATATCTTCAAATCTATTATAGACAGAGGTGCCATTTCAACTGCAATTAATTTGTTTGTGCTATAGGTGTGTCTAATGAACAATTACTGAAACTTCAGATTTTAATCCATGCAAGTATCGCAAAAACAAAATTGAAATGTCGAATAAGGATGAACATCTTCAAAACTATGATAGATATAGATATCATTCCACTTCAATTCATATGTTTGTGCTATGGGCGCATCCAACGTACAGTGACTGAACAGTGTTCGCTTTTAATTTAGGCACATTTTGGTCAATAAACAAAACTGAAGTGCTGAATATCGATGACTATCTTTAAGACTATTAAAGATGGAGGTGCCATTGCAACTTCAATACGTTTGAGTTGTGCACGCAGTCAATGAACAGTGTTCGTTAATTTGGCCACCACACAAGATTTCAACGTTGCATATCTACAAAACTATTCTAAATAGAGGCTTCATCCCAGAATAAAATTATACATCTGTGTTATTTTCAGGCATACCCATGATTGCTATCAAAATGTGTAAAAAGTTCACGCACACAGACAGATTTGCCTTCAAGTTTTCTGCGTCTTATTATTCTTGACACACTGTCCAGTGGTACTGTGAGTCAGACCAATTAACTACGCATACGAAGTAAAGCACTCTCGGTGCTGTAATCAACATGTACATTTGTTTTGGTTTCTTTTCTTTTCTTTTCTTTGTACCACGGCAGGGACTTTCCCATGCTTTACTTAGGGCCGAATGTGGCCAGGTTCTGGTCCCAATTGATATTGGTTAAATTATGCAGAATTAGCAAGTTGATCAACTTAATCCTGTAATTTTCATTCCTAAATGAAACAAATTGTTTCCCAAAAAGAAATTAAAAAGATCCTGTTTCCATATACTTAGTTAAACCCCTGCCGCGTTTTAACCCTTTCGCCCCCCCCCCCAAAAAAAGCACTACGGCACATTTGTACAAAGTGAAATACACTTTTTATACAATGTACATGTAAATTACCTTAGCTCATGTAATCTCTCTTGCATGCCTCTCGCAAAATGGATGGTGTTTTGATTTATACTAGATTACAAACATGACGAAGTAAGGTTTGATAATCAGTTTTATTTATTGATT
Organism: Hermodice carunculata; assembly: GCA_964020975.1. NCBI lineage: Eukaryota > Metazoa > Annelida > Polychaeta > Eunicida > Amphinomidae > Hermodice > Hermodice carunculata. Next base: position 30,997,835 of record OZ026620.1, read on the forward strand.
AATTTTTTCAGTAATTATGACAAGACATTTTGTTTTCCTTGGAGTTCTTACTTTCTTTCCGTCCATCCTTCTTTCTTCTGGGCTCATTTACATGATAAAATACTTTCGTTGCACCCCGAGATATTTGCTCGCAATTCCAACTTTTCTAGTTTGTTTATTTAGTGTGTACTGGTTCTGATCTGCAATCACGTTTTTGCGTTAATCAAACCATAATGTACAAGTAATACCACTTGCTTCACCTGTGCGACCATTTCTTTTAGTTTATTTTTTTTTCTTTTTTTTTTTGCATTCTGTGCTGCTACTTAGGTTGCTGCCACGAGGAACTTGACAGGAAGGAGGACAGATTCATATATTAAGCAGGGTCAAGTGAGCTTCTATGAAAAAATTCACGAATCAAGAAACCAGAAAGTAAGTTTTGAAACATGCACGGTGGTAAACATATTTAGAAAACTTAATTTGTTTTGTTGAAAAAGTGTTATTTCTGGTTGGTTATGTAACTTAACTGGTACAATTATGTGTCCTTATCATAGTGGAGGTATAGCTCTGTTGCCTAGGAACTGAGAGGACATAAGCAGGTCTGCAGTAAAATCCTCCCCGAAAAATACCATAAGAAGGCAAATAGCAAATGTTGCCTGCTCACCGTTCGTGAAACCATTTTGAATGATTATCGTACTTACAGGTCAATAAAGTTACTTACTTTATTTACTTACGTGCATGAGACCTACCAAAATTGCAAAAGCCACACGTGCGAGGATTAAAGCTAATGAGCTACAGATTAAAAAGAGATTGCAGGGCATAGTCATAGGGAAACGATAAAACTTGAAAGAAATGTTATTCCAGTCTGCAGATCTATGTCACACGTGACAGGAAAATAATTTAATCGGTTGATCATAATTGCGTTCAGATCGACGTACTGCGTTGATGTAACCAACCTGTTTATGTTCAAAAAATACCCAAGGGCCGATCAGGATGCAAGCCAGCCAGTGTGTTCACTGACCTAGTTCATCATGAATACATATTGTCTCAAAACATCAGGTCAACGTGTATGTTTGAATATAGAAGTGAGTTGTAAAACAGGAAATAAGTCAGAACGTTTATGGCTTTTAAATACTGTACAAATGTAGATACAATTTAATTGTCTGGAATTTCGTGGTATACATGTATGCTTTTCTTGTGACTTTCTAAAGCCGAAAATGTGCCTTTTTAAGTTCTAGAGGCTATACTGACTTCCACCATGGAGCTACCACAGCTCCATGCTTCCAAGCACCTATACCCATCCCCATGGCGCCCAAAAATGCCCTTTTTAATGTGATGAATGCCTCAATCTGTTGTGAGTAACGGATTTTCCACACCATCCACTTCTCATGCACCACAGATGAGTACAGCTGCAGGCAGTAGTTCCATCCGTATTACACACAACTTTTGCGCCTGTGGCTACCATTTGGACGTCAATTTACCAGCAGCCCATCGGAAATCATCCTCCCAAAATATTGTGAGAAAACCACATGGACTGTGTAGGACACTTACGTTCACATTACGCTGACTTTATGAATTGGGAAAGATATCTATACAGCCATACATTTCACCAGAAGACCTGATCATGATCGGTAAATGTATGATATACTCACGTGGAAACTTGGCCAGGAGGTTGCTCACTGCTATGGAAATTAGCTCATTCATTCAACGAACAATAAAATGCGCTTTCGTGCACACACACAGACAATGTGTGAGCATACATAAATATTAGTCTGCTATGATGTGGTGTGCTCTTCATGTCCGGAGGTATAAATATAGTATATATATGTCATGAATTTTAAGGATCAGGATCACCCCAGTATTGTTCTGCCCGTGTCTATTATCGCCGCTTTGGGACATTGCCAATGTCCTGCCTAGTTCCTTATTCCATTCTGCTGCGTAACCCTTGGCTTTCCACACCGACGTCGTGAGCTTTTGGTCAGTAAGCGCTCCGGTCGTTTCATCTTACATGTTTAAAGCAAAAATTGCCCCCCCCCCCCCCCTCCGCAAAAAAAAAAACAAACAAACAAACAAACAAACAAACAAAAAAAGAAGAAGAGGAAAAAGAAAAACACAAATCGAACGATCATAGCAAAGGTCAGTGGCTTTCGTTTCTGGCTGGAAAATGAATATAAATTAATGGCCCTGAACTCCCCAGTGTCAACTGGTAGGATACGCATAAAAAACTTTAATATGTAAAAAGAATAAAAGCAAGTGCAACATACTTCCTTGACAAGGAAGTATGTTGCACTTGTTTTTATTGCTTGTGTCCGTATAATACAGTATCGCCAGCAAGTGCACCTGTGGTATGAAGATGTAGGCACATAACAAAAAGTTGCACGACTCTTACATAACTGTGTCATTGCCATGACATTCCATTTTAAAATGAACTTTGTCGAGATTTCTACACTCAAGACCAACATGTATAATTGCAATGTAAACCTACCTTACGCTTCACAAATTTCCTCGCGACTGATTTTCAGCAGATATTGGCCTTGGTTAGGGCGCAGCGGTGAGCGCCAGTGTGTATCGGCTGTGTTGTCTTCCTTCACGGGCGACTGACCCAAGTCTTGCTGCGTGCTGGTAAAAGGTCATCGAGATGTGGAACCCGTGACGCGAGAGGGGGATTCACCGCTGTTTTCCCAATCTCGCTTATGTTACTAAAAATAACTACTTTCGTTATGTTAAAAAATTTTAATGACATTTTATATACATTAGTATTTAGCATCAGAAGCGTCATGCGGGGTTTTTATCCAATCTCGGGGCTAGGTACCTGTATTCAGGTAATATGTCAATTTTAAAGATACAAATTGTGTTTGTAGCTGAATAGTCTGTAACTGTCAGGCATTATCTGGATGTAGGCCTTGCTTTGCCACCACCAGGACATTATTGGCATAGAGGTCCTGATTATGTCAGGGTGCCAACCCAGACATTTTGTTTTTTCAAGAATTCTTTCTTTCTTTCCTCTTTACAACCAAATTTGTCCGGCGAATTTTTCGGACACTATTATTCCGAAAAGCACCAAACTTGCCATTGTGACTGCCCTATCTGTGAAATTATACAGCTGCTTTGCAATAGTCATGATGTTTAAAATTATGCAAATAAGGGGCAATTAAAATTGTAAAACCTCCATATCTTCCAAACTATTGCAGATAGACAAAATTTGAATGTGCACCTAGGTTTTGAGACACCTGCAAACATAATGGACAGTGAATGAAAGTTGTAGAATTTCAAATTATGCTAATTAGAGCATTGAAAAATTTAAAAGTTTAGTATCTCCAAAACTATTATGGAGAATGATGCCATTCCACTTTAATTTTTTGTTTGGGGCAAAGCCGCATCCAATGAACCAAAGTTGTAGACTTTTAATTTATGCAAATTAGGTTAATATGCAAAATTTAAATCTTGAATAGCTTGAAAATTATTATAGATACAAGTGTCATTCAAACTTCACTTGATGGGCTTGTGACATAGCCGCATCTAATAAACCATGATCCAAAATTGTACAATTTTGATTTATGCAAATAAGATGAATACACAAATGCAAATCTTGAGTAACTTCAAAACTATTGTACATAGACATACCATCCCAAGTTCAATTTGTAGGTATGTGACAAAGCCCTATCCAAAGAACCATAAACCAAAGTTGTAGGCTTTTAATTCATGCAAATTAGGCAAATACACAAAATTAGAATGTTGAATAGCTTCAAAACAATTATAGATAGTAGTGTCACTCAAACTTCACTTTATTAGTTTGTGACATGGCCACATCCTATGAACCAAGAACCAAAGTTGTAGCATTTTAATTTATGCAAATTAGGCTAATACACAAAATTTAGATTATGTTGAACTTTGGAAAAGTGTATCATTTCAAAGTGTTGTAATTTTGAAGGCGTCCAGACAGATTTGCCGTGAGGCAAATCTTCTTTCTAGTTCCAATTTCTGCGTCTACTCGGTGTAAAACTAACACGTGACATGGATAAGATCACCATTAACACACCTGTTACTGGCAACTTCCGCACGCTTTGTGTGACTGCCATTTCATCTTACTTATCATATCCACCATAACAAGTGCTAACATTTTAAGGATTGAAATAGTTGACAGCTCATCAAAAAATAAAATGGCGCGGGCCTGTTGTATGTGTTACCTCGCAATTTCGGACTTACCTCTAATTTTAGCCTGCGTAACAGGCTTAACATTAGACAGGTTAAATCCAAAACTAAACGATATGGGGACTCCTTTCTTCCATCTAGTATTCTCCTTTGGAACAACTTACAGCTCGATATCAGAGAGTCTGGGTCACTTGATATCTTTCAAATCTAAATTAAAATCGACCTTATTATCTGTCTGGGACCAAGACAACTGAGTTGTCTTGGTCTCAGTATCTGTTGACCCACTACCCTCCTACTTTTCATACGGTAAGCGCTTTCCAAACATCTGTCACACTCAGTTGCGCCTTGTTTTTTCTCAGCTTAACTCCCATCTCCACAAATTAAACATAGTCCAATCACCTGCCTGCTCATGCTCCAACCAAAATGAAGACATTTATCACTTTTTCCTGACCTGTCCCAAACTCTTAGTGCTTAGGCAAGCTTTACTGGATATATATACGGTGTGTCACATCCTAGCACCTGGTGTACATCCATATCTCTTAGTTCACTTAGCTAGTGACATACTCATACAATACTTCAAACAAGGCAACTCAGAACTCAGTGATGATGTTAATTACCACATATTTGAAACTGTGCAGACCTACATCGTGAACATGAGGCGCTTTGAATTTTAAGCAACTTCTAGTGTATTATATTGATATGTCAGATTATGTTTCAGCTGTCATCATTTGAGATTTGTTCTCGATTCAATTGTACCGAATATTTATGTCAAACCACATGCCAATTCAGAGATTATATGTCCTGTGTGTATTGTAAATTCTTTGCGCGTCATCTTCTTGTGGAGAGCCTCCAGATTAGTTCTTTGTAACTTAGGCAATCCATGTGAAATAAATATATTTAAAATAAAATAAAATGTGTTTTAACCACCATCTCCCTCCCCCTAACAAAGCAGCCCACATTTTACCTGCTTGTAACCAAGGAGCTGTCAGCCCGATGATAGTTCCATGATATAACCGGGAAAAAAACGACAGCAGTCGCTTGGTTTAATACCACTTGCGGTAATTCAAGGGGCGGCAGGGATAATTCCAGGAGGTATTTCATTGCTCATGCAACATGGAACCTGCCAGCAGAGGTTTATGATTTTAACAATGCTGGTAGGTTTTTATTGGAAGGTAAGGTGGATGAATTATGCCTATAATTTAATTGGTTGTGACTGTAGCAAGCCAAATTACCTCCAAAGGATCCCGCGGACTCGCTTTTGCGTTCACTGATGAGGGCGCCAAATATAATGTTAATATTTATCGCATAACAGTAACAAATTAAAGTTAAACGGTCCTCTTTATGAAACAAAAGGTAGAGGGAGAATGTTTAAGAAAGCAAATTTCTGTATGCCTGTGTACTGTTTGCACACCATCAAGTCCGTTATTCCAAGAGCAAAGTCCTATTCTGTACCATTCACAGAAAAACTGCATAGTTATAACTACAAAGAGCAACCAAAACGTGAGCAACACTACACACACATTGTAATATATATATATATATATATATATATATATATATATATATATATATATATATATATATATATATATATATTTCCCTGTGGAAATTCACAAAGAAGCTTCTCTTTATCTCTCTTAGTGCCCGCTGCAACTTAAGTCGAACTACTTGACATCAACTACTCTGAATCGTAATAAGGATGCCAGAGTCATATTCCTTGTCAAAAAACATTTCATTCAAGTAACAGCATGCCTCTTTCTTAGAATATAACAGTCCAGGTCAACAGCTTTCTTGGGCTCGCTTTGGGCACATTGCGCCCAAAGCGCTCCGAGGAAAGCTGTGTACTCAGTCCAAAATGTGGTACTGAAAGAGTGAAACTGACAAGGTACCATTACCAGTACTGTCAAACGGAAGTCAAGTTCGTGGTGATGACATTATAACAGTACTGAAGATCTCCGATATATTTTTGTAATTTTTTATTAATTTTATTTTATTTCATTTTATTATTATTATCATCATCATATCATCATCGTCGTCGTTGTCGTTATCATCATCATCTTCATCATCATCATCATCATCATCATCATCATCATCATCATTATATGAGCGTAAGAGATTGTCCTATCACCGGTAATGTGTAATGTATATATCTCTACGCTTTAATGTACATATCTTTACGCTTAATAGAACTTTGTTCCAACAAGTGGCCATTGTTAATCTCTAGTTTTGGTGCCGGGGAAATGAAACCTAAAATTATTAATAAAGTATGTTGAAGTTTTGATATGACATACATAAATGATCTTTGTATGGCTCTAAACTGAACGTACTTCCATCCAGTCAGTTTTTTTACCACATGGATAGCCTGTGGCCACTTAACATACTGTCGGTTGATACCATTGTGAATATCCTAGACGCACCATGGAAATAAGAATGATGATGATGATGATGATGATGATGATGATGATGATGATGATGATGATGATGATGATGATGATGATGATGATGATGATGATGATGATGATGATGATCATCGTTGTCGTTGTCTTTATTAGTATGTATCTATTTTGGGGTGGATGTGAAATATACCAAATTCACAAAGCATGTGTGGTCACGGGCTCAAATATTTGGAGAAAAAATGTCTATCTTAAAAGACTGTTAAAAGATGCCACAAAGTTTATCTGATGCTGGTAAAGTTACATGGACATCAAAAGTACAGTAGTTGTTGAATAGTTATGTTTTAAGTCACGCATGGCTTCTTTTCTCTGGAAATATGATGAAGAACAATTCCTTTTGATATCGGATATAAACAACTGAGGAGTGTAATTTTCAATTCCGGTATAAACAGTCTAACAATGATGATAAGTTAATTACTACGTGCATACAATTCAAGAGTTTACTGGAACCAGAAAAAATAATGGACTGTTGAAATTCGGTACCGACCATTTATCGTCATTCTAATCACAATTTAAGTGTGGAATCACGTGAACGATGAACACTGACACAAGCAAAAGATATTGTGAAGTTGTAAGTTTTTTTGTGGTTTTTTTTAAACAATTAGAAGCTATCTGCAGAGACCGACAACCCATATGCGTTTCTCCTTTGTTCTGTTTCATTATAAGAATTAAAAATCACCCAAGGACCGTATAGGAAGTGCCCCTCCCAGGATCATAATTTTATGCTGTGATTAGAAGCTAAAATTTTACATTTTTTAACAAGTTTCAATTAGGACATGGGATTGTAATAATTAACGCCAGTGACAGAGGGGGAGAGAGAGAGACACACAGAGAGAGAGAGAGAGAGAGAGAGAGAGAGAGAGAGAGAGACAGACAGACAGACAGAGAGAGAGAACTTTATTTGCATGTCCTGAATATGTCTGAATAATAAGTTATCATGATATTTGAAAATGCTAGGACTTGTCAATATACAATTGATGCTGGAATGAAATATTATGTTTTTGAAATATTTAAATAAATACCCCTAACTGCATGCTTGACACTGCCATCGGTAGGTTTCTCATAGAAAACTTTATCGTAATCTTACATTTTCAAGCTACGCGCTTATGGTGTTTAGAGCGTTTTTTTTCTGCGCATTTTGATATACATCTAGACCTTGCGCTTTTTCATAATACGCATCAAGAAATTTCTCGACAGTTTCATGCAGATTATTAGTCGAGATACTTTCGACGAGGCACGCTTATTTTGATTCATTATGGCCTTACACGATTCAGATCTGATTTCCAAATTTGCCATTTATATAGAAATTGCAAAGAAACCAATGGACCACTCTGATCTTGTTTGACCTGTTTTTCACCCTTTCTTTTTCCATATTTATTTATTTGTTTGTTTGTTTGTTTGTTTGTTTTTGTTTGTTTATTTATTTATTTATTTTGTATTCATTCATTCATTCATCTATTTTGTACTAAAATAGATTTACTTTCTTTCTGCGACACCCATATCATTTTTAGTCTTTTTTTCCTAAAATACACACTTTTTGCAATATTATTTATTGTACCATTTTTAGCACATACGTTATGTTGTGTTGTACAACTATTTATTTGTAGTGTTCGGCAAAATGCCATTGTGTTGGTTTGTAATGGTGCAGCCAATAAAGTTCATTCAACCCATCTGAACCTTTCCTGCGATGACGTGTCCTTGCACCATGCTGACTGTGTCTTTATTTAGAAGAGTGGCAGGTGAGTACATGCCGCAAGTTTTCATCACTCATCTGCTCAGAGGTAAACTTAATAAGACTCTCAGCAGGTGAATCCTGTGTGCATCTAATGATACACATGATGCAACAGGTACAATAGAAAATATGCACTGGCGCTTTAAGACACACTTCTCATATCAAACTATTACACGAACTCGGATGGCCTACCCTCGCTAGCCGACGTAAATACTTTAAATTGATCCTACTTTACAAAATAACCCATAGTCTGACTCCTTCCTATCTCTCCAACCTCCTTCCGCCTACTAACTTTGGTCGAGCTCTGCGCCATTCCAGTCCAATACGCACCATCCAGAGCAGGACTCAACGTTTTGACAAATCTTTCCTCCCCGACACCATCAAACTTTGGAACAACCTCCCTCCAGATATTCGGAATTCCATTTCGTTTCAAACTTTTAAATCCCAACTCAAGGCAACCTTACTAGCCGTGGACGGTGTGCCTGCCTTCTTTTCCCATAGTCAACGTTACCTGAATATCTGTCAGACCCAGCTGCGACTGGGCTTCTCTAGGCTTAATTCTGACCTTTGTAAGGTAAAAAAAAAAAAAAAGTATAGACACATTTGTTTTACATGGATTACGAAAGAAGTCAAGCATTGACTTATCGAGTCACTTTCCATGGCACAGATGTTGGCGTATACTTCCTACCTTGCCTAGTGGAGGAAACCGAAGAACTCGGAGAAAACCACCGTGCACGGTTAAAGTGGTAGGAACTTTTTCCACATGCTGCCGAGGACGAGAATCGAAGGTAAATGTTATTCCAAGTCCTATTTGCTCCTGCTCTTTCCCCACTGAAGATATCTTTCATTTCTTCTTCTTTTGCTCTAAATATCTTCCCTCTAGAAAAAAAAAACTTCTCGATACTACCATACCGCTCATTGCTCCGGGTGTACATCCAAACTTGATAATCCATATCGCTAATGAAAGACTGCTTCGTATTTTGCTTTTTGGCAGCAGTGAATTACCAGATATCCTGAACATACAACTATTTGATGCAGTACAAAATTATATAGCAGAAAGTAGACGTTTCGTTTTTTAACCTTAATGCCATCTACTGGTTAAATAGGAAAAGTTTTGGTTTTGTTTGTTTGTTTGTTTGTTTGTTTTTTTGTTTTTTTTTTTTTTTTTTTTTTTTTTTTTTTTTTTTTTTTTGTTGTTGTTGTTGTCAATATTATAATTATAACATCTCGGTGACGCAATTATGTATGTACTTATCTGTTTATCTACCTACTCCAATTACTGTCGTTGGTTTTGTTTTCCTATTTCCCCTGTCAACAGTGAATAGTATATGCCTTGTGTCGCAACCTCTACCATATATTCTGTACTGGGTATTACTACTCCGATTTACTTGTATATTACGACATTCATATTTTACATATTTACAAATGATCTGATAACATAGTTTGTAATGTCCTGTATGTACTGTATATATATATTGTGCGTTCACCCATTATATTAGTCATTTCATGTACTATAGGGTAATCCAGTATAAATAAATATGTTTAAACTGAACTATAATGAGTCAGATGAGTTCATCTCTTTGTGTTACTTGCACTACAGGAGTTAACATTACAAGCATTCCCTTCCTGGATCGTGGAATATCACGAGCAAAGTCTTACCGTTTTACTGACACAATTGATGGTCACGAAAACATAACTTCACGAGTACAAGTGCAACAGCAGAAGGTAAAATGCTGATTTTGACGCCAGCTCAGTTGAGGATACCTCTGACATCATAATTAACACTGTAATCAATATCATAATACTGTAACGAAACTAGTCACAAACACCTGTTTATTAACACCTGTCCAGCGTATTTGACACCCTAATTGATATAATTACAATGACGTCAATCAACATGACACCCGCCGATCAAGTTAAAGGGACAAGAAGGGTCGGGTACACGTTCATGCACCTGATTTATATTTTGAATCGGGAACATCCCCCCCACACACACACTCTCACTCTGTATTGCTTGTTGTGAGTTAAAGCGTCAAACAATCACCAGCGACTTGTCACAATGACCACAGCCAATCGTGTGGGCTGCTCTCCCCTTATTTTTGGCCGTATGAAGGTTTGCCATATCTGTGATACACGCACATGACAAAATCTTTTACGTCTTCACAACAGAAAGGAGAAAGACTGTTAGCTGAGGGTCTGTTAAAAAACTGCAGAGCGCTGACATCCTCTCAAAGGGATCCCACTTTGAATGAGACCATTAATGAACTAGGCAAAATTAATAACCTCTACTAAAAGCAATTCTTATATAAAAAAAACACACACATATTTGAATATATTCAATGTTTCTTTTATTCTGTATACACTTTAGAGTAGATCTGTAGAGGAAATTCTGATCAAATGAAGTTACGCTTCATTGCACAGTGTCAATAAGTAGACAAAGTCTGAATCACAAGTTCGCAAGAGTACCTGTAGAGCGCTCAAACATGCATATGAGCTGAGAGCAGAGTCCCATCAGAAGTTATCACAGATGGTGCTTGGTTGCATCAAAAGTTATCACAGACTGTACTTAAAGTTAAGGCATTTTCTGAGTTCAATAGAGCAGAAATTGACTCATCACTGTGTCACATAAAGCACCTTTAAATGCCCATTCAATAGGATGTGTAGCCACCATGGTTGTCAATGCACTGTTGGCAGCGTTTTCGCATGCTGTACACGTGCTTTCTCACAAGTGCCTGAGGTATACTGTCCCACTCCTCCAGAAGATAATGCCGTAGATCTGCGAAGTGTGAGTTAGGACCCATCTTCTGGTACACATTTCTTTTCATATGGCTCCACAGGTGCTCAATCGGGTTGACAGTCAGGTGAGCATGCTGGCCATTCCATCACCTCAACACTCTCACTATCCAGGTAATCACGAACCACAGCTGAAACATGTGGCCTGGCATTGTCGTGCATTAGCATGAAGTTGTCTCCAATGGCACCCGCATATGGAATAACAAGGGGTTCCAGGACATCCGTTATGTACCGTCTGCTTGTCATTGTTCCTTCCATGATGACGAGGTCTGTCTTGCCATTAGCAGAGATGCCCGCCCACACCATGATGCTGCCCCCTCCGTATGCAACTGTGGGCTGAACACAACAAGCAGCGTGTCTCTCCCCTTGCCCTCTCCACGCACGAACACGTCCATCACTTCTGTGGAGGGAAAAGCGACACTCATCAGTGAAGAGAACATTGCTCCATCCTGCATATGTTGTGCGGACATGTTCTCTTGTCCACTGCAACCGAGCAATCTTGTGACGTGGGGTAAGAAGCGGCTTTATCACCATGCTCCAGGACCTTAAACCAGCAGCATGCAGTCTGTTAGAACAGTCTGGGTGGACATGCGTCTTTGGTGAGGATTGGCTCTCTCCAGCTGGCTCTGAATATCAGGACCTGTGCAGCTCCTACTCCTCAGTGCTGCATTGACGATGAAACGGTCTTGTTGCCTGGTGGTCAGCTTTGGCCTTCCCAGGCGTGGTAAATCTGCAACATCATTTGTGTTTCGGTATTTTCTCAACAACTCATTGATGGATTTGTGGTTCACACCCATTGCCCGTGCGACAGCTCTGCAACTTTCACCGGCTTCAAAGCGACCTATGGCTCTTGCTCTGTCCATTTTGGATAGCCTTGGCATGGTGATATTCAATAGTAAAACCAGCCAAGTGGAGGAGACGAGTCAGCAGACTGGCCTCGTTCCCGCGGCGGATCACTCTGAGTGCTTGCACGTGGAGTGATCCGCCGCGGGAACGAGGCCAGTCTGCTGACGAGTCTCCTCCATGCGGCTGGTTTTACTTTTATCCAGTAATTATAGCTGTAATTTTATTTTCATCGTTAAATATAAAAAAAGGCAATTAAAAACAGTTTCAACGTTTATTTCATCAAACAAGACTTTGCATAGCTTTGCGTATGAATAACTGTAACGCAGGGACCAGTAATTGGGTCATTTGAAAACTACATGCTTGACGTGCGCCAACTACAAGAATTTAGAAGGAAAGTAGTTCTCAGTGACCTTTGCACTGTGGTGATATGGATTGGCCTTTGCACTGTGGTGATATGGACAGGGTTATCACCCAGTCTGTATCTTCCACCTTTTCTGGATGATACAGCTATAATTACTGGATAAACAGTTTGACCAGTGATGGCGAATCCATAACTGACAGAAAAAAACCCATGCCTTTATACCCATGATTGGCACAGTTTCTGGCCACATTACACAGGTATGGTGAGAAAAATCAATGGTCAGGAGGGTCCTAACAGGGACAGGAAAGACCACACATGATCCTTTCTGCAAAGTGCACTTTTTGACTTTGTGTCACATTCAGCCCATGTGCAGTCAAACATGGGATCCAACTCTGCTCATCTTTACACATGATGTAATCAAAGGATTATGCTACACATACATGTGCGCATCTTTAAATTACCTAAAAAAGTATGGGTACACCATTAAATTATTTAAGCGGAGGGTTATAAATTTTGCCTAGTTTATTATCAAATAGAGAAATACATGCATGGGGTGAAATCAAAAATAGACACAATAACACCGGTACTGAGACTATAATAAAAGTCAGCCGTAGAACCATTACAGGCGCAAACAAGCATGCAACTTGTACATGTACATTCATACTTGTAAATAATGTTTAATTTAAACGTATTTATTTAAACTAGATTACCTACTAGTACATAAAATACTAAATTACAGGCTCTCCAGACAGAGAGACACACAACAATCTATACAATACACACAGGACAATACAATCAATAATAAACAGTTCATATGTACCAAAAACAAAAAGGTTCAAGCAAAATTTACATTCAATCAAAACACAAAACGCCTGGTATCAGTTATAAATTGTGAAAAGTCTTGGTCACCCAGAATATAATTTGACTAGAGGTTTACCATGTCTGTGAGACAAGCCATGTCTCATGTTCCAGGAAGAGAGGGCAAACCAAATTTTGGAGCCATGTTTTATATCCCAGGAAGAGAAGGTAAACCAAATTTGGACCCGCATCGCCTTACGGGGTAACCACTCCGAATTTGATTATGCGAATTAACTTGATATTCAGCATAAGTGAACCAACTAGACGCTTAGTTGGACTGGTTGTTGCGAATTCCTTCCCTTTTATGGTCCGTACACAAACCAAGTTGTTGGCTTTTAATTTATGCAAGTTAGGCAAAGACACAAAATTAAAATGTTGAATAGCTTCAAACCTATTATAGATAGTAGTGTCATTCGAACTTCACTTTATAAGTTTGTGACATGGCCACATCCGATGATCTAAATACCAAAGTTGTAGCATTTTGATTTATGCAAATTAGGACAATACACGAAATTTAGATCATTTTGAACAATGGCGAAGTGTAGCATTTCAAACTTTTCTCATTTCGAAGCTACCCAGACAGATTTGCTGTGAAGCAAATCTTCTTTTCTATTTGCAGTTATATTTACTCCCAATATATTAAATGGATTATCCGTCCAGTTCAACTTCATGTCTTTTTTTAGAACTAAATTCGTATTCTTTGTTCTTCCCATACGTGATATGTTGGTTTTGTGTTGGCTTACTTTTAGACCAGAAAGGACATGGAATTCATGAGGAATTGTGAATAAATTTCATACATGTTCTCTTCTGTGACAAGGGTAGTAAATTTGCAACGTCAGCCTTGTGTGATATCTTAATTTCATTGTCATTAATCTTAATACCGCAAATTTTCTTTTCTCTTATTATTGCTATTTCTAGAGCCTCGATGCACACTATAAATATATACGGGGACAGTGGGCACCCTTGTGTCACTCCTCCAGTGAGCTGGATACTTGATTGATATTCTTTATTTCTTAAAAGAGGATTAGAAAAGTAGCCAAAAATATATACAAATATAACCGTACATAGAGTAATGTAAAGAGAAAAAAGTGTAAAAGACAATAAGATACCACATAAAATGACAAAATACACAGTTATGCGTAACACATTAGATCACAACATAATACAAGATCGCAAACTGCCAAAAAACTGGAGAGTCGGACACATAGGACAGAAAAAATTGATAAGTGACAGATAATTGAACATATGTGGGCATATGTATATATATACAAAGGACACTAATATGCACACGCCACAGATGACGACTGAAGGGGAGGTACTAGTCCGACTAAAGAACCAGGGTTACTGTTTGACGCGGCCGAAGAATGATGGCGGCATGCCCACACTGCCACTGTGGGGCCACCATTGCGCCCTACAGCTCGGATGTTCTTTCCCCGCCTTGTCATATTCGGCCACCTGCTGCGTACTAATACTATTTGTAATGTAAAGGACTAATTAGCTGATATATACATGAGCATACTTATGACATAATTTTATGGTCTACAATATATAAATAAAATGTGACTAACCAGTGTCATCAGTGTCGTCGCCCCTTAAGAATTTTTTTAATCTTAATGTGCTCATTATGTATTGACCTGACGCGTCCATCAAAGAACAGTTATTTAGAAATGTAGCAGATGGGGTACCGAATAGAAGTAAATTGATTTTCTCGGTTTGACGTAAAGTTTCAAAAATAATACCCGTGTTGCCAGTGGCAAGAATTTCAGAGACCCTTGTCAGAAGAACTTGGTTTAAACGTATTTTATTTCATGACAAATCAATTACACAGAGCCAAGTGGTTTTCAAAGCAGTCTGTCATGGAAGGCAATTGGGGAGGAGGGCTTAGCCCTATATTAACCCCTCTTGCTGGGAATAGACAGAGAAAGAGACAGGACAGATAAGACACCACACAGCCCGGCGCATTCCTCCACGACGCAATCCTGTCTTTACTGAAGGGGAGTATTGCACCGAACCAACAAGTTTAAGGAAGACAGTACAATTCGACAAGACAGACAGAAGGGCTGGCTGTATAAAACTAAACCGCTGATCATCCACATCGTGGGACTCCGCCCACATAGCGATGGACGGTGGCAATGGTTGTAACGAAAAATCATACAAAATATATAGTCACTGTGGTACTTTCCTTGTGTACACAGTTCACGTTATGGCATCTCGCTGGGAACGTTTAGTTTTCACAATATATTCTTGAACTGAGAGAAAAATAATTTTGTCAGAAGAACTTGTCTATGAGTGTTGTAAAATGGACACTGCAGCATATAATGAAAATAGTTTCGGCCCGAAAGCCACAAGAGCAAGCTGGAGTCACATAGGTTTCGCGAATAAAGATGAGCATTAAGAGCACTGAAGTCAAATCTCAGACGATATAATAAAATATTGAGCTTCCGAAGCCCGTGTCTTACGTGAGCGATGCTGGGTGGAAAATATATGAATTTAACTGATGTTTTAAAAGTATTTAAAGATGGGGCATTCCTTACTTGAAGTGGAAGTGTATTCCACAGGCGAGTGGTTGATGGAAAGAAAGAATTCTTAAATCTCAATTTACGCGAGTGCACAAATGTGCGATCATTAATGTTTCTCAGCGGGTAATTAACCCTATCTGCGTTATGTACAGGATTAATTCTTGAAGGTATTGAGGGCATGTGCTAGTAACAATTTTATAATACATAACTTGATATATTTCCGTCCATCTTCCAGACTCGCCCACCCCAAACAATTTGATATTTTGACTTGGCTAGATGTTTTCATCGCACCAGATACATACAAAGATGCTCTGTATTGGACAGACTCTATTTGTTTCTTACCATTCTGTGAGCAATTGTCAAAAATAGGTACAGCATATTCAAGGATGGGCCGAATAAATGACGTATACATACTTTCTAATGCATCGCACGGTAATAAGGGAGAACAATATCTGATGCAACCCAAACGCGACGATGCCTTGCTGCAAATATAATTAATGTGACTGTCCCAGGATAAGTTTGTAGAGAGAATTACACCAAGATGTTTGTGCTCATGAACACGTTTTACAGGTTCGTTAAAAATATCAACGGGCCATGAGCCGTTTTTTTTTTTTTTTTTTTTTGAACAGAGACGATCATTAAAGTGTGTGTGTCAGCACACACTTTTCTGTTTTTCTAGGAATTCTTTATTTCTTTCTTTCTTCTTTCTTTCTTTCTTTCTTTCTTTCTTTACAGGCAAATTTGTCAGACATTTCATTTGAAAAGTATTATATGTAGAAACTCCAAACTTGGCACAATTATACTTCTATGGACAAAGTCTGGCCTTTTTATAATGAGAGGTCATACTTTTCAAAATTATGCAAATGAGGGCTAATTAAAGTTTGAAATCTTCAATATGTTATATACTATACAGTGCATTCCACCTAACTTCAGCTCTGGGGGTCGTCTCATTAGTTGTGACCACAGTGGTGGTGGGCCAAACATCCTATCACTGACCTCTTTGCCCTGCCACTCAACCCGGCTGCTATAATTAGTGGTGTTTGTAAACAGGTCCACATGGGTGCTGCTGTAGACATTTATACTTTTGTAGCATCAAATAATTGGATTTTTTACAAAATAATCCGGCTAAAGGGACACCATTTTACTGTGGAGCTGGCCCTGCTATGTGTCTGCCACCCCACCAAACACACATGACCAGTGAGAGTGAATGATTGGTATCAAATGGCCAGCTTATTCCAAAGTCCTGGCAAGAGTAACCACATCAAAATAAACCCTACCCTTTCCTCCTTAAGTTTGTGTGTATTTTATAACCCCCAATAGATTTCACTCATAATCCACAGCCTTTATCAACATCGTAAGACCTGTGGGACATTTTTACAGGGGTGTCACATCTCAATTAAACTGCAAACAAGCCATAATCCTGGTATATATTTTACAAGATGTGACATCAAAATGACCCTTTGAAAATGCGGCATCCCTTGACTCATTCAGGACAGAAGTCTTCATTTACTGTCAGTAAAATTTGTATCAAAGGGATACACTGAGTATTCTTATCTTTTAAATTGGGGGGTTCTGATTTAAAATTTCTGACAATCATAATAGAATATAATATCTGCTCATGATTTGTGATATTCTGACCTTTTTTATTTGTTTCACACATTGTATTAGCAATGCAAATTTGAAAGAATTACAAAGAGCATATCCTTTGGGTTCATCACTGAATGAGTTAATTTTGTCATATAAACATTGGCTGCATTGATTGAATGACTGTCTGTTTGGTAATTTAATTATAAGTTAATGTTTTCTTTCTGGACACCAGTCAGTTCACTGGCTCTTAAAGAAAACATTTGGGCTACATTATTTATATACAATTACACAGTCCAGGAAATGCTCAAGATCCCTGCTCATGCATTCTATCATTAAAGTGTGTGTGTATGTCAACACACTTTTCTTTCTTTCTTTCTTTCTTTCTTTCTTTCTTTCTTTCTTTCTTTCTTTCTTTCTTTCTGTCTGTCTGTCTGTCTGTCTCTTTCTTTCTTTGTCCCTCCCTCCTTTCTTTCTTTCTTTCTTTCTGAATTTGAAATTTTCAATCTTGAATATCTTCAACAGTATAATAGAGATGTCATTCCAACTTCTACTAGGGGGTTGTTGACCATTGGCACCTAATCACCTAATGAATTGAAAATAAAAGTTGTAGCAATTTAAATTATGTAAAAAAAAAAAGCACCATTAGAAATTTTAAATCTTGAATAACTTCAAAGCTATAATAGATAGAGATGCCATCCCAACTTCTACTCCTGTTTTATGGAATAGTTGTACATTGCCATACAAATATGCTTTGAAGACACACACACTGATTTGCTATGCAGCAAATCATCTTTCCTAGTTTCTTCTGTTTTACTTGGGTTAAAAACAACTTTCCATTTCTTACCCCATTCTTTAACAATAGATAAGTTTTTGTTCAGACTGATAGTCGTTTCTTCGGGTATGTTAACAGTTTCAAATAAAGTTGTGTCACCAGCAAATAGATAAGCTTTACAAGTTAAATCATCGACTAGATCGTTTATAAAAACAAGAAACAGCAACGGCCCCAGAACACTTCCTTGAGGGACACCAGATTCTATTGTTACCCAGTTGGAGGAACAACCTTCAAGTACTACCCTTTGCTTCCTGAAGCTTAAATGTGATTTAAACCATGACAAAAGAAGGGTCTCAGACTCCAAATTCACGTAATTTATGTAGCTGGATACTTGCGGATGTCCATCCGTTATTTACTGCGTGGCTTTATAAGTCAGGGTAGAAAAGTTTTATCTGCTCTTTTATCGACTTCCGAAGTCGATATAGTTCAAGCATTTTTCTATGAATTCCCACTCTAAATAATCGAAACCTTTTTTTTCAAAGTTAATTGAAACCAAAAGAGCTGGTATGTCTTATTCGTCCACATGATATAATATATTCAAAATTATATTAATATTTTCACCTGCATATCGGTCTTTCATGAAACTTGTTTGATTGTCATGAATAATAGTCGTTAAACTGTTTTAATTCTGACGCTATTTTTTTTGTTGTCGCTAACTTATAATCTTGATTGAATGATATCGGTCTCCAGAAAAAAAGAGAGAAAAAGAATATCTATATACATGGTTGGGTGGTTGAGTACTGAATAACTGAGTTAAAGCTAACATTACGATCACCCTGCACAGCAACGTCATGTAAATTAGACGAATAATGAGTTTTTGTCGGAATTACTACTCTATGAGAGATGTTTTCGTTCATAGTGCATTTCTATTTGTTTACTGATATATAAAAAGATCACAAAGTTATTGGTATGTCTACCTAGAACTTCTGGATTTCGACTTTGCTTGCTTGATGACGTTTTGATCAAGGGCGGGTCTTGTTTGCTCGGATTTTCCATGCAGTTTTTCTAGCAATGTTAAAAACTTTTGCCCGCTTCTCTTTTTTATGACAGTCATTAGTTTTAGTTGTTAATATAACATCTTATCACCTTTAGATATTCAATGAATAGTGTGTTGCTTGGTGGATATTCAATTCTTGCTGTTATATCTGGTGATTTTCATGTTGATGGGATTGTCAAGACTTGGAGGGTTTACGACTAAGATAAGACGCATGATGGTCTCATATTACCATTTGGTTGGATTTAAAGTTCATTACATCCTAATTTGGATAAAGTACAGAAAAGTTGTAAGCTATTTAGTACACCACCATAATTAAATTACCAATGTTTGCTGTATTGGGACATCCTGAGAGGATTACTTAAAGATCAATGTTGGATCGAGCAAGGTGGTACTGTCAAATTTCACTGGGACTGGGTGATGACTAGGCTGTTCAATTGTCGAACTGTACATTATTGCAGTTTTGTGGATTCTCTTCTCGTGAAACTGCACATGATTTAATGAGTGTGTTACTCCTCATAAGAGTCAATCTGCACAATGCTGCGATTATTACATCAAGTTTAAGTTATTTGGTATCCTTCTGGCAGTTTAAGATGATTTGAGTATGCCACAAAGAAGGATCGAAGCAAAGATAAAGCAGTTCTGACCCAGTCGAGATAGGAAGAGGGCGAAGCAAACACATATGGAGGGAGTTAGAGGTTGCTCTCGCCAGTGGTACTGAAATGTATGCACTGCAAGCTGAAAGAAAGACACGCTGAAATGTAGATCATCAGACAGAAAATAGCTCAGCAATAGTGAAACAAAGTGCTTGCAATGAGGATACTTACGAGCGTTTTGTCTTATTGAGTAAGCAAAACAGAAAACTAATGCTACTGAAAGGTCCCTGGTGGTGGTGGTGGTGGTGGTTAGGAGACAACACTTTGTACAGGAGTAGGGTACACCAATCTTTACATTGCACAACTTTCTGCCACTCTCTGTAACATCCCAGTAAACATCATGGTTACAGACAAGTTCTGATACGTTTTGTCACACTAACCTCTTTGACAAGCTAGGTCTTTTGAGTCCGGTAACATACTCTTAGATCTTAATTACTTGTACCACCTGGATTCAATATCATGAGCCTGATCCCCAAGAATGCGAGTGCCACACCCACCAACTACTATTGCCTCATGTACCCAGGTTCAGACACATTGGGGAGACATGCTCTTGATGTACTACTGCTAAAGCAAATTGCTATATGATGGGGAACACATGTAGGGAAGTTTTTGACAGTCTTGCGGTTATCTGAAGGTGGAGTGAACAGGAGTAGCTTTTCTTTTCAAATAAGCAGTAGCCTTCACAATGATGCTGTCAAATATGCTTTCTGTCACTTATCCACAGAGCTATAGACCTGTTCATAGGACTCGGGTTTATTCGGTTCACTTCGGGAAGCGCACCCTGCTTTGTTCCCATTTTGTGCTCGCCCACGCTGGCCGGATTACACGTTGAAGCATAAGAAAGTAAAACACAAGACATGCTTGGATTTAACGAATATCATACCGTCAGCAATCTATAAATGCACGGTTCACCACTGATGTGACAATTTAGGTAAAAGATTTGCACTGTTCAACACAATCCATGCTATAATCACTAGCGTTTGCCCTGGCATCCGTTGTAAACATATGACGGCGTGGGCCCGACTCGGCTACTTGCTAATTGGACAATCAGGCCAACAATGGAATTCATAATTAATTACAGTCCGGAAAAGTTCGGTACAACTCGGCATGAACAGGTCTATTAAGCTCCAGCCAGATGGCATTGATGATAAGTTTTAGGAACCCAATGCTGTAGCAGCATATGTGACTCAATTGGAGGCTCATAGACTGCAAAATAAAATAAAAATCTGTGAATACGTGGCTGATATCCAGGCGCTGGTTATTACCAGGTACCCCAAAGCATATGGTCAACTTACAAAACAATTGTGTGAGGTCATTTCCTCAAGGAACTACCTGATGAGCAGGCCAGTCACACCAGAGTTATAGCAAACCCTAAACCAGTGCATGTAGCTCCCACTGCCTGTGACACTGATGCATGCCTGACAGTGGGTGTAGGCTGTTAAGGCCACCCTACTCATGTATGAATTCCACGGACTCTCAAGAAAAATGCCGAGAATGAAGCTGCGAGCAACGAAATGGTGGTGCCAAGCAGTGAGCAACAAAGCAGAAACTGGAAGAGCATAGATATGATAATGACTGTAAAGAAGAGAATGAAATGAAAGCTGATTTAAAATAAGAAAGCTCCTCACCTGAGTGATGCTCCGCACGCGAGCAGATATTGTTGAGTGCTCAATAAAGAGGGGGGCAAGGGTATTTTCGTGACTCGTGATCCGATCGTTTTATTTTCCGTGATCTGTGAAACAATAAAATTAGTTTTCGGGATTCGTGATTAAGCCATTGCTCGTGATCGTCAATATGCATATAAGCTGAATAATTTTTCCTGTGAACTGTGAAAACATTTTTTTTCCTGTGAACTGTGATCAAGACCCCCCCCCCGTCCCCCCCTTAATAAATGCGATATTGAATGTTCGCAGTGTCAGTAGACTGGTCACTACGTAAAATTTTGTCCACAGTTGCAACAACTGGAAGAGATAATTAATCCAAAACAGAAGGGGAGGTTCGATATGATGTTGTAGTACAGAATGTTCCAGATAATCCTGGAATCTATCAATGAACTCAACAAAGAATCACAGAACTCTTGACTTCAATTACAACACTATATTATAACAATACTTGATACAAACTAACAATAGTGAAGGGTACATTTGGCTGTGTTTCCTAGATTATTCTTACAATGACCACAGTTCACAGGTATTGATTTAAGTCTAAACTGAATACAGTTCAACCACACTTCGGGTTCTTCTGGCAATGGCAGTCTTCACTGGCTGGTCCACTGTCCACTCCTGAGATGATAACGTCTCCCTCATTGGCCTTCAAGTTAGTAGAAACACACTATCTGGGTCTTCAGTAAGTCAAACATGCAGTATGTCACCCTGTGCTCTCTGTATCCTCTCTGGTTATTGACCTTTTCCCAGCTGTTTATACTTTTCATGAAAATATCTTCATGGTTCCACATATTGCTTTGAGGCATGACGAGTCTTCATAAAGTTTCAACACATATACACGTGGGTAAAATCTGTATATGTACATCACTTCCCCAAGTAAACAATAATTCAGCTGAACAGACAATGAGCTGAGTGACTTTCTACATTCAAGCATACACCCAAAACAGAATGTATTGGAAAACTTGAGTGGAGTAGTCCTACCATCCAGGGTTTGGTCTGAACCAAGGTTAACTAAGTGCCAAAGAATGTGAGACCTGATTTCTCTGTTGATATTTCAGTGTTCCTGCGAATAATTTGTAAATGGAGCAGAAGGGAGACTTTTCTGAACTATTTGGTAACTCTATGGGTGGAGATGAATCCCTTGGTAAGGAAGCTGTTTGATAGCATTAGAGAACCCGAGAGTCCATATCTTATGCAGTTGGCAAATCCAATCAAAGTCTGGTTGGCAGATTACAGAATGTTGCCTTGGGCAGTGTGGCACAAATATCCATAGTATATATTGGTTTCCAGTCTAAGTGGGACATAATGTTGGAGGATATAACCCACTAGGAATAAACTGTCATGCCAGATGGAATCACCGTTACAAGTGACGTGTTATGGACAATTCAATATATCTGTTCTTTGAATTTTGCATGAAATATTATAGCCATAAAAAGTGACTGGATTGCTTGTGGCATGTCTGACTTTGAGTTGTTTGGTACAAAGTTAGTTTGATTATGTTGAGCCATTATCCTGTGGGCTTAATGTATCAGATGTTCTCATGGGTAATGTGCTGATTGACTTAAGCTGTGGTGGCACTAATATCCGAGTGGCGTTTATGAGCATTACATATGTGGACATAAAGCTCCAGAAAGGCAAGAAATTAGCCCATTTGAGTGTGGTAATAGATATTGTCCATTGGTCAGTGCCAAAATGAAGCAAGTGTACTGTATGAGATGGCTCTATTTCGACTATCCCCCACTCAGTCGTCCACAGATATAATCAATCCCCTTCAAGAAGAAGAAGAAGAAGAAGAAGAAGAAGAAGAAGAAGAGGAAGAGGAAGAGGAAGAGGAAGAGGAAGAGGAAGAGGAAGAGGAAGAGGAAGAGGAAGAGGAAGAGGAAGAGGAAGAGGAAGAGGAAGAGGAAGAGGAAGAGGAAGAGGAAGAGGAAGAGGAAGAGGAAGAGGAAGAGGAAGAGGAAGAAGAAGAAGAAGAAGAAGAAGAAGAAGAAGAAGAAGAAGAAGAAGAAGAAGAAGAAGAAGAAGAAGAAGAAGAAGAAGAAGAAGAAGAAGAAGAAGAAGAAGAAGAAGAAGAAGAAGAAGAAGAAGAAGAAGAAGAAGAAGAAGAAGAAGAAGAAGGTGTTGCTAATCGCAGGACGGTTAGGTCTGGTAACACTTGGTGAATTATTTGAAGCCATGAAAATTAGCAAATTACAAGCTAATGGCACAACATTCGTAAATGATAGTTTCTATGTTATTTCTATAATAAGAGAACCTTCGATAATATGTTCAATCTTACCAACTATAATTGAGAAAATATTTTTGAAAACTTGTGTAAGAATGCTTCATTTATTTTGCTAAAGCATTCAACTATATAAATAAAAACACTTGTGTGTGAACTGAGACAGAGGTATACCTAAGTACTGAAACAGAGAAGTATACCTGGTACACTGTATAGTATCTTGAAAAACCTGTTTGACAAAGGATAAACAAAAGCAATATGGCAGGGGTAGCCAAATCAAAGTCTCAGTAACTCATTTGGTGTTCTGCAATGTGAGATCATTTGTCCAAAGTTATGTAGTGAACATGTATCTGACTAGTGAGTTACTGTGTGATGGTATAGCGGTTTACCTTGATAAGCTGCCTGTTCTAACTTCTTAAATGTTGACAGTCCGGTTCTATTTTCAGAAGTGGAAAAATGTTTCTAAGCACAACGTGATATGCTATTTCAGCACTGCTTTCAGTCTGCTGAAAACTAGAATAATGGAATACAAAAACATCAAATAATCCACACATATGTGTTTCGACGATCTACTTTGCTCAACAAATTATGAATTATGCTTTACTCCAGCAGCCTCTCAAAACAAAAGGTCTTTATTTGGCATAACAACAAATGCAGTCACAGAATGCATTATGGCAGTATGGGTAAACCATCACCTATCTGAATGATAATGTCATATCATTCACAGGCCCCGCTTACTCTTGAGGGCCAAGTCCACTTTGGGCCACTAAGAGAGACATTGGTGCCACAGAAAGAGTACAACTATGATGCTTAAACTGAATACTACCATTAGTAGGTCTCAGATCATACAGACTATCTTCAGTTTTATACGTGGAGGACTGGAGGGTTCCCATTTGATATCAGGCAACAAGTCAATTTTGTGAGTAACTGGCTGTAGACTGCATCGTGAAGCTTAGTTTTGCCCCAGCTAGGTAGTCAGATCTTCAGTAGCTGCTAAGTGATGCTAAAACAATCTTTCAAGGTGTCTCTTGTCCGACTTTCCGACATTAGCATTTACTGTTAAGTTTATAGTTTCTTCATACTTGATGTGTTTTTGTGCCGTAGGTGGAGCCACAGTCGGTGTATCCGTATTCTGCACTGGCAGAGGATGTACACATGTATGTCAGGTGCATGTTTGTTGTGTGTTATAAGGTTTGCACAGTGATGTACATCTCCTGGCTCCTCAGCCAAACTGCCTGGTGCTCATTATTATTGCTCTGTTAAACATTTCAGATAATTTACTATCTTATCGGCAGATAGGGCGTTGTCGTCGTCATATCTGTGCTGGCGTCCCTTTGTCCGTCTGTCAGCTACCCTTGCAGATGCAATAACTTTTGAACCCATCATGAAATTTGTAATGTAGAAGCATCTCTTAAGCTTAAGATGGAAGCTGTGAAGCTAGTGCACAGTGAGACTGGCAACTTTAGATCGATATTACCCATTTAATTTTTTCACAAGTACATTTTCTGATTACTACATATCTATAGATTTGTATCCATAGGGGTTTTTTTGCAGGATTGGAATTTTTTGAGATTTTATAGCATTCTTTCAAATTTGGTAGGATTTTCACATTTTTCGCCCAGAGGTTGCACAAAATTGTGTTGTGGTTTAGTTTTCAAGTTGAGATCAGAAGAAATTTAAAATATATATCCATGTCCAGGATCGAACTCAATGGTGAGTCCTGAAATAGGATTAATAAAAAGTTATAAAATTTTTAATTTAGTCCTGACCGGTTGTTCATTTTCTTTCTATAAATGGCTCCAAAAGTCACGGAAGGCCTTGTCAGAAAAAAATCCTGGGAACCGTTCCTGGAATGATAATTTCTTTTAATTCCATTGATTTTAATGTAATAGGGCAATTTGTACGTTTGTGAGTTGAGATACAAATTGCAGAGATTGAGCAAAAAACATTTCCTAGAAAATCGCATTGAAAGACAAAGTTGCCAATTCTTACGCATTTATGGCTGTCAAATGACACATACTCATTTCTTCTGTCCTGTGTTTAAATGATTGTGTGAAATAAACTTGTAGCTTTATGTCTCTGATGTTGTAATTTAAAGAAAAAGAGTATATTTTGTGGCTTAAATCTAGCCTTTTTTAACTTGGGAACATCACACTTGGCTTGTTTGGGTGTGGGTTCACATGTGGCTTTCCATATTTGTGACCCAGTAAGTGGATTGTACTAATCTGTTTTGACATCAATATCAGAACAATGGTAGTGATTAGTCTGAACTGGCCCATTCTTCTCTTCACAGCTGATGGTTTCTTGTTCCCTATGAGTGACTCATGTCAATTGGTTTCCAGGGATCATGGACTAATGACAGTGCAAACAATAACATGCTTCATTATCATGCCCATGCAAACAAACCCCATGTGCTCGGCACTGCTTTAACTTTTCAGTGTAAACAAAAGTTTTGAGATCAATTTTCTCATACCAATTTTATGATCACACATCTGAGTTTTTGGGAACATGTAGTTTAAGTATCATACTATGAAAAAAAATATTAAAAAGTGATTAGAGGTTATCCAAAGGTGCTGACTTCAGATCTTCCACCTTAATTGGCTGTGTTCGACATTCAGCGACCTTGCCATACTTTCAAGGGCACCCGGTGTCATCATATTTTCACACTGGCCGAGGCTGGATCTGTTGGCTTTTTGAATGTTACATTTATCAGTTTGCTGTAGTTTAGTGCTTACATAATGTTGAAACTGTACCACTATTAGACATATAGCTTTATAATTGACGTCAATATCTGGCAATGAACAAAACAACCTTGTTATATTCTGCGATTAATTCGCACCAAAGAAAAAAGAAACCCTGCGCGTGATGTTGTGCGTGTTGATTACAAAGAGCTTAATTATGATGGCATGAGTAGTGTGTTTCCATCATTTATTGTAATGGATGGAACACTGACAGATATTGAACTCCCTGATGTAAACAGAATTGTAAACAGAATTTGAGCTGCCACTGAATACCTGTGAAAACATTCACTGAGCTGGTATTAAAGTTACTCTTCCTCTGGTTGTCATGGAAACACTAGCCTTAATAACGTTATGGATGTACAAACACTACAATATACATTGAAGCGCATTTCTAAGAAAACATTGTACTACTAGTAATACAAAGCTGGCGTTTTTATTTTATTAATCACCTTTCTACTTGGATCGATGATCTGTTCTAATACAGGCTATATTAGAAAACACCAGTCGAAAGGAATCATCTATATCTATCTATTTATCTATCTTTATTTATATATATTTGATATGCTTGGCGGCTGGGATGTGGCACTACTCTACACCAACAGATGCATGTGTTATACATGAATCGGTATAATTTAGTTACTGAATGATAGTAAACACTATGATGGCAGGCCAAGCTACCGGGAACGGAACATTGGGGGGAGGGGGGTCGTTATGTCTTTCTATTTATTGATTTAACACGCCGTTAGGACAGATATAAATAGTTTGGGGTATCACTTAATTTGAAGGAAACAAACAATTTGAACGTTTTGAAATTTCGAAATCTAAGCTTCATGATTATGTCTGGAAATTTACAACGAAAGCAACATTTGAAACTTTTCATTTGAGTTTGTTGGATATGGATTTAATTCTAAAAGCAAAGACATTAGATTTGGAACAGTCTCGACCAAACGCAAAATCTGTGACAAAATATATAATATCCAATAAATTCGGATATATGGCTACCAGGGAATGGATAGTTAACGACTTCAGAATTGAAAAGATAAATTTTATGGTGAATGTTCAGAAGATACACGAACAAACTGAAATTTTAGTTAAGAGATACATCTTTGGTGTTACCAGAATTTTAACACTCAAAAGGAATATCACCAGGATATATTTAACAGTGCATAATATACTGTCAATGGGAACATACTCTTATTGCAAGGTTGTCTCAGAATATTGTACAACAAATAACTGATATAACATATTGCTCAGCATGTGCCAAGGAAGTCCATCAAATATCCAGACAAGTTCTGACTTATGCTAATATCATCAATATCACGTAATAACACGATGATATCAATTTTCATGGACCGGTACTTCAGCTTCCATTGCCACATGACGTACACCCGCTTCTCACGTGACGTGGGCAGTATGTTATTGGCATCACCTGGCTGGGCGGCGACGGGTTCGAGTGCTTGTTGACCCTGGTTGTGGCATTTCGCAATAAAACCTGTTATATTACCAATTAAAGGGTGTTAACTCTGTGATACTGACTAATATGATACAGTTTCTTTCACATCTCAATTTTTATGGGCTGGTAATACACACACAAGTGAGGTATTGTTTTGTTGCTTGTACCATGCAGCAAGGTAAGAGAGACGACCTTGAAGGCATTTATTGGTTTCTATGACAACCACAGATACAGACAAGAATGCTATATACTGTCAATTGGTGCTTGGCTACATACGGATACACGGTCTCACATGTACATAATTTTTGGGAATGATCCAGCAGTATACATATTTGCATACTCGTTGTGTTGTTTAATTGTGCACCATTAAGTCCAGAAAAAAAATGGAAACTACTCGCCAAAAGCCGAATTTTGAAGTCACTGGGCAATCATGTAGAACACCGAGAGGGCAGATAAACATAACAGGCGCGCTGACCAGGAAGACTGCGAAGAAACCTGAGGTAAATATGCACTGACACTTGTGTGTGCTTTTAGTTTTTTCTTCATCTTTCAAATGTGTTTTCCCCTACCTTAGACACAGCTTGGGATGTAGAGTCCGACATTTGATACATCTTGAAAACGCTTTTTAGGGAGGGAGTGTGGCTCGTGTAAAGGTGATTCATATCAAACCAGGTTACCATGACAACATAGTGTCTTGTATGTATGTAATATATATATATATATATATATATATATATATATATATATATATATATATATATATATATATATATATATATGTATTATATACAACGTGGAACTCCGGTATTAAGACCACCTGCAGTTGCACCTAAAGGCGATCTTACTTGGAAGGGGTATCAATTTTGAATTTTTTCGCACGTACATTTATATTGAACTTACATGATTACAGCGAGTCTGGTTTTATGCATGAGGTGGTCTCATTACTGAGGTGATCATAAAGCGTGGTTCTACTGTATATATATATATGTATATATATATATATATATATACATATATATGTGTGTGTGTGTGTATTCATACACTTGCAGCGTTTTGTGGCACACTCGTACATAGATACATTCTAAATTTTTATATATATATATATATATATATATATATATATATATATATATATATATATATATATATATATACATATATGTGGCAGTTGCTGGGGGGGGGGGCGTACTGGTGAACTGGGCTTTTTTGTTTGCCGTGCTTACGTATTTAATTAGTACCAAACATTATCAATTGCAGATTTTCTTATTTTCCGTACATTGTACCAGCGCAAAATTGTTATTTGTAGCAGCGTATCAGGCCTCCGCCCCACTTGTCCAAGATGTTACTGAAAGCATGGTCTGTGGGTAATGTTTTTCTCTCTATGCCATTTATTATGTACGACAGATGCATACTCTGCGTACCATTGGTGCTGGCAAATAAATCGTAAACACTGTATGCATATAGAGTTTCAACACTAAAATTAGTACATTATCATGTATGGTAATGAACTTTAATGTTGCAATACCATTATACCAAACGATGCGCAGGATATATATCGTCTCTGCCCCCCCCCCCCCCCTTAATGTCTACGGCGCAATGTATCGTATTTTTTAGGTTTTTCAGTGTAATGCCTGAACACCGAGCAGTACAAAAAGCTCCCCCCGCCAGCCACTCACCCACCACCATCAGAAAAAACATTCAAAAAAACAAAACAAACAAACCAAAAAAAACCAAAAACAAAAAACAAAAAAAACAAAAAAACAAAACAAAACAAAACAACACAAACAAAAAAACAAAAACAAAAAAAACAGAGATGTAGTGGATAAATGGGATTAAAGTATCCCTATTAGTTCTGCCTGGTCAGCTTCAAAATTGCCTTGCATATGATTAAAAAAATCCACGTAGAAGATATCTTGGTCCAGGTAAACATCAAACAGAAAGACGACGGCTATGTCCGACATTCTGAAGCACAGGCATTTTGATCAATTTTTCTCTTCGAATTCAAACGAAAAATTACTTGAAAGCTCTCTATATAATTAGCTCCTACCAAGATATTTGTTCCACCTGTAGATTTTCAACTAACTAAGGGGACGTGGCAGACTGACAGTGCTCTATGTTCAGTTAGTGTACGTGCACAGCCTGGTAATCGCTGGCATAAACACGAGTTTAAGGGGCTTCAATGTCCCTAAAACCAAGGAGGCTAACCAAGGAGGCTACACGTGTACCCTGTTGCCTCCTGGCTAAAACCAATGCTTATCTGACATGTATGCGCCGCCACCTGCAGGATATATATTGGGAATATAGATGGCCTGCCAAAATTCGACATAGTCGTCCTGTGACCCAGAAAAGATGTCATGGCTACTTGAATGCAATTGAAGCCCCCTTTCATTTGCAGAGACGCATAATCATGAAAATAAATAAATAAATAAATAAATAAATAAATAATAATAATAATAATAATAATAATAATAATAATAATAATAATAATAATAATAATAATAATAATAATAATAATAATAATAATAATAATTAATAAATAAATAAACAAATATTAAAAAATATGTAAGTTATATTTATTAAACGTACTTTTATGTTTTAATATAGAAGGTAAACTCAATAAATTTACCAAAGGTAAATGCCACTTGAATGAAATTTCAATCAAAGGGGTCATTATCATATGTATAACAAAGTCCTAGCTCAGTCAATTTTCGAGTTGTCAAATGAACAGTAAAATTTATCTAAGTGGTCTCATTACCTTGAGTTTACCCATGAGCAGTCTCGTTATGTTCAGCACCATCACCATTTTCAATATCAAATACATGCCTGAAATAGCTGTTCAGTTATTATTCTAAAATGAAATTCACGGAAGTTAATATGTGACCTTGAAAATTAAGCCAAGGTAAGGCCATCCAAATGCAATCTCACCAATACAAGACGTCATCATACCCACTTTCAAAGTCCGACCTAAAATAATTTGTTGTATAGCTCCAAAGCTAAATTCAAAATTTCCATGTGACCTTGAGAATTAAGTCAAGATCACTCATGTTTAAGAACTAGATGCTTCCAGGTGCGGCCCTGTGTGATATCAAAGTGTGATCGGTCAAATTGTTTACGTGAAGAAGCATTTTTGTAAGATTGTCACCACGAATAAACAAATATTTTTTTCAGCAATAAAATGAATTACTGAATAGTGACCGATTGAATACATTATGTGGAGATCCATCCAAGTTATATCCCATCAAATTTGATGTGAATGGTTTTGTAAAAATCCACATGATGCATGCATTTATAGAAGTATTCATAGACTAACAATGCCGTTATTGTCAGGGAGTAGGCCTAGTACGACTAGAATAAGTAGGCCTATTTATATATAAAAAAAAAAACTACCCTACCCATGCCATATCATCCAATTCATGCGGCTCCACACCCAAAATGAACTCTGTTAAGCACTGTCATTACTGGTATAGACCTTGCACTTGAAAAACCTCTGTCCCGTAGAAATAATCCAAACAGAACACGAACTACTTCGAAAATCGCCCTGCACACGGTGAATTTGACTGCTTGCCAACGTCCTTCACTTTCAACCGTGATAGGCCTATATTGACTTGTAACATGACCTGATTCAGCCAATCACATTTGATGGACATCGTTCGTCAAAGGATGCCCTATGAGGTTTTTCACGTTCCAAAAAGCTTCCAAAAACTATACCTGCATGGTAGCCAAATGTAGGCCTAAGACACAATTATGATATACTTCGGTCTCTGTTTTTTATGATCAATATTTTGAGCCTAGGCCCATTTGGACGGTTGTAACTTACAGTAGTACAATCTTCACACCTACGCCCCCCCCCCCCTCCCCCAAATATGGCCCCGCTCATCTCTAAACACGATAAATTTGCAAGTGGACAGAGTACGGAAGCAAACTGGGACGGCATAAACAAAAGCGATGATAACGGGTGAAAATAGGACAGTTAATCCTTGTTTTGCGTCAAATTTGGGGGATTTTCAACTTGAAACCATATTATAATAGGAATTAAGTATGGCGTGGCATTGATTGTGTCCAATATATCACTCAGGCGGCAGTGGGACTCCGTCAGATCGCTCGCCTATCGGCTTGCGATCTGACTTCGATCTCACCGCCTCCTTCGTGATATATTGGCAACAATAAATGCCGCAACATACTTATTTCCTTAATCATTAAAAGCAAGCTTTCTTCGGACTAAAATATGTTCAAACCAAAAAGAAGGAAACGACAACAGGTCACATGCTCAAACATTTTGGTACATGCAAAGTCAAGTGTACATTATTACTAAGTTATAAAAAAGAATCAAGCCAGTGGGTTTTGGTCAAGACTTCCCAACTTCGGCCCAAGAGATTGAGAAAACAAGTTTAGGCCTATAAGGCTATATTTCATTTCAGTTTGGCGACTGGTGCCAAAGGTTGCAGGTTCGAGTCCCGCTCGTTCCGAACATAAAATATATATTTTCGGTATTTTCTTAATGCTTGTGGATTTAAGTCCCCGATTCTGGAAATAAATGCCGACTCTAATTATACTGAATAACCGTGTTGATATGGCACCCGCACATATATATAGGCCTATAACTACCTCCATTGAACCATTATTGTCTAAGAATGGGGATTTGG
Organism: Hermodice carunculata; assembly: GCA_964020975.1. Classification (NCBI taxonomy): domain Eukaryota; kingdom Metazoa; phylum Annelida; class Polychaeta; order Eunicida; family Amphinomidae; genus Hermodice; species Hermodice carunculata. The sequence continues at coordinate 31,030,316 of OZ026620.1, forward strand.
TTGAGGGGATATGTGCGTTTCCCATTTCAGCTAGGCGACTGGTGCCAAAGGTTGCAGGTTCGAGTCCCGCTCGTTCCGAGCATAAAATAAAATTTCCAAAAATTGAACTTTCAACTGTTGGGGCATAGTTTGTGTAGTGATTAAACGTGGAAGACACCCACCCAAGGTATATCCCACTAAGTTTCAAGAGGGTCTGTCCGTCGGCATGACAGGTCGAAGGTGTGAATTATAGACGGATGGATGGACGGGCCACGGATGACAGACGACAATCCACATTACGAATTGGCAAGTCAATCGGGCTAACTAGCCGTAATTTAAGTGTGCGCGGTTTTACAAACAATGGGGTTAACACATCAATATGCGAGGTTTTTGTTTACCACTTTCGCTTTCTAAAAAACTTTGTTTTATATCAGATGAAAATAACTAGTGCTTTTTAATAATAATAATAATAATAATAATAATAATAATAATAATAATAATAATAATAATAATAATAATAATAATAATAATAAATGTAGCTCTCCGCTTTTCTGTCGCGGTCCTGTGTGACACAAGTGGCCTAGAAAAAATGCGGGGGGCGGGAGGGTGGCGGGTAAATAAGGCGGAGAAAACCTTGGTAATCCTCATCAGCTTGTGCTGCCATGTTTTCCAGGACCAGAGCCGAGGCAAAGGATCCGCCACACGCTTACTCACAGCTGTGATGGGCCCTGGTCCTGGATGAGGGTGTTTGTACTACCTTCCCCAATTTGTACCGTACAGAGATCGTCGCACCCAGACAATTACAGTAGTAACTAGAAAAAGTTCATTTGCTTGTTAGCAAGTCAATCCGTGTGCCTTGAAAACTTGTAAAGATCGCCTATTCAGTATTTATTTAATTTCCGCAACAATAATTTCTCCATGCGGCTGCCAAAAACCTATAAATTGAAGTTGGAAAGGCAACGTCAATCATGACTGTTCCAAACAAGATGCACAACTTCACCACTAGGTCTATCACCATGACAAGTTTGGTACCGATACTTTTCTGAATAATGGTGTCCGAGAAAAACTGACAACAAAATTCACACGCACGTAAAAAAAAAAAAGAAAAACTGACTGACTGACTGACTGACTAACTGAATGAATGAATAAAGTATTTGGGGAAAAACAAGAAGTCTGTGTCCACACACACTTAAAAGTCGTTTCACTCGAGAAGGGACAGAGTGCTTCTGCCACCAGGTGGTATTCGAGGTATTCATGTGTGGGGCAGGCTAGTGCAGACGACCAGCCTTTGAAATGGGCAACACCTCGGCCAATGGTACCCTGGCAAACCTGGTAACACGGAGGATAAAGCTAATTACCTGTATCACGTACCTTCCGTAGAATGACATCACACTTAACAAGCCTGCCAACGAAGAAAAAAGTGGTCCATTTTTTCAGCAGTATCTCTTTTGCTGTATGATTTCTGCTCCGCTATATTATATGGGGGTCAACAAATTTCTTTCTAGTTGGTCCATAATAAGAGAGGTCACAATTACCGATTATCTGTGTATTCAGCTGACTACACAATCCAATACACAGAATTCTTCAGGGTTAGCGATATGTATTCCCATTGGATTGTATGTTAAATTAACCTCAAATTAAAAGACTACTTTTAAAGCTGCAAGAATAAAATTTATGTGAATGTTTCAGCTATGTACATAACTTTACCACACAAATTTTGCTGTCTCTGCAATGAGTGGTTTGAAAGTTATAAAGCTGTAAATTACAATGAAAAGTAATTGGAATACACACCTCTAGCCCTGAATGACTGAGATGCCCTCTACAGGAGAGCAGTAGAAACTTCTGTTCTTGCTGTCCCCTATTGACAACTACCTGCATGCGTGCAAGTGTCAGAGTCATACCATGTAAATTGCCTGGCGGTGCACTTAGCTTGGCAAGATTATACTTGGTACAAGTATATCAATAAAGGCAACTGACTCTGTCTTTATTCAAGCATCCGTCGGATTAATCTTCTCTATTTTCATTGAGTGGCAAGAGTAAATCGCCATGGTTACATTCCGTTATTTCATACCATGTGCACTTGTTTAGCCAACCTAGTGAATAACAGATGTGTGCACACATCAATAAAATTTCAAACTCGTTGGATCTCACTGAAAAATCAGTCAATGTATGAGGCCAACACCCACAGTTCTGTGGTTGAAATATCCATGCACTTAGGGGCCGTTCATAATTGTCACCATTTACATCTAGGTCCAAAATGACCATAATTTTTTTACCCGCACTCCCCCCCCCCCCGCCTCCCCTGTTTATGGCCATCATCAACATTTTCCCTGGACTTATTGCAAATACAGACACACAACCTCATATATGTATTAGTGTCTTTTTGTCCAGAACCAGTTCCTAGTAGTCCTATACCCTATTCCGCAGTCCGAATTCTTTACTCTCCATAAGCTAACCTGTCCCTGTCTAACCTATATACATATGGAAGTACTATTGTCCATATTGCACACGTTTCTCTGTAAAATTTTGACAGGCTTTATTAGCCCAAATAAATTAAAGGGTTTTCAGCGGGTAACTACTCAGAACATGTTTCAGAGCCTATACCCGTACATGTCTCTCTGCGTAGCGGCTCCTTGTCTAAGCTAAATATTCAGCAAAGACAACCCACATAATATTGAATAAATATGAACGTGGCAAATGGTGAATTAGCTGAATATGTGAAGTTTTGCTTATAAATGCAGAGCTTCATTATGAAAGAAGAATACCTGTCAAACAAACCATAATTACTAAATTTGCATAGTACAGGTTCAGATAAGAACAATTTGACTTACACCTGAACCAGTATGTACCCTTTGTAGCTGGATAGCTTATCTTAATTAAACCACCTGCCAGTGTACAACTGAAGTAGAGACAAACTGGGGCATTATATTCACTCCCAGTGATTGTAAAATAAACAGTTGCACCTTAACCACCTGGACAAACGAAGGGAAATCCTAACAAGGACTGCAACAATGGACATCCTGCAGTAATATAAAACAAACTCCATGATGACACCTACTCCTCACTTTGAAAGTCTCCAAACAATTAACAATATAACATGACCAAAATGTTTAAACAAAGACGTACCTTTTTCTTCTTTGACAATCACTGAAACGTTTGGGAGATGCTCTACTGTCTTTTGGATTTCTTAGATTGCTCAAAGGCTTTTGAAATAGTAGACTTTATAAATATATGCAGCATCTTCTCTTCATTGCTATTGCATTTCTCCATTCTTCTTGAAATGTTCTTTGCGTGACCTGTCTTGATGTATGCTGGCGTACAAAGGTATATGCATTTGATGCATGATCATACAATGATTTAGGATTTTTATAATGCATCTGGGATTTTTTGGCGATAATATTTCGGGTAACTGAAAATATTGGGTGCTGAAAATAAACATTTTTAGGGTTGGAAGATACGGTCATCGGGCTCTGATCCTCCCCCCCCCCCCCCGGACCATTTTGGACATAGATGAAAATGTTGATAATTATGGACAGTCCCTCACCAGTACAAGTGCAGATGTGCCACTCAACATGCATTACTTCGGGAAGTAAAGTATATATTTCTCGGTGGGGAGATTTATCAGGGAGAAAGCAACATCATGATCTGATGATTAAACCACTGACTGCTGTCAAGTCCATACAAGTAGCATTGCCTGGGTATACATAGTCGACTGTTCTCCGATCGTCATTCGATGTCAAATCTTGGTTCTTTTCTACCCAGACGGAGAGATTTTGTACAAATGTTGGTGAAGGAAAATTAATACCAGTAGGGTTTTTCTTCATACCTTTCAAAAGCGATAGTCTATAATCACCACCGAGGATTTGACAGTTATACACGTTAAATTTACCCTAGTTTGAAACCAAGTTGAAGTGGCGGCCAGGCCTTCTAAGCACATTTTGTCCTGAAACTTAGCATGCTGTGTGAATCACACACAATGTATATGAAGATGTACAAAATGTTCTAAATAGTAAGTTTACGAGATGACGTCATACAGCGTGGAAAGTATAGAGGTGTTCGGTCACTCACTGAGCCCGAACACAGCCACAGTTCACGGGCGTCCTTGCCCATGGGGTGTGATTTAACTCTTTGACTGCCAACTTCCATCAATTTGCGATGAGCCCATCCATTGAACGATACTGGATTAGTCTTCTTTGTAAACCGACCTTTCATTCAAGTACCAACATACCTGCAGTTGTAAGAGACCATTAGAATCATCCACGACAACAGCTTTCCTGGGCGCGCTTCGGGCGTATTGTCGAGGAAAGCTTTCCAAACTTGGCACTGAAATGGTACGTCTAGCATAACAGTGTACAAAATGCTATAGTGTAATATACTGCACGCGTGATGCAAGCGTCACACTCCAAATAGAGTTAATTTCATATTGTGGACCCAGGAATTTATATGAGGAAAATCCTTACTGTCAATCATCATGAATGAATTCATGCACTGTCACTTTTGAACATCGTCACTGTATAAAACTGCAAGCCACTTCTGACGGAGACGTGCAACTATTATCAGGTATTCTATTTAGTCTACTTGTATAGAGACTCATTAGAGATATTGAGCGTCATGATTTCTCTTTGAACTTCTGGTTGCTTTTGACTGTGCAGTGTGAGTCTCTTTGCAGGTAAAGCAAATAGGATCACAGTCACGAGGTATGTTCAAACTGCATCACAGAAGAAACAAAAATCCTGACAGTTAGCAGCATGATACGGCTTTCAGTGAGTTGTCTACAGTCCAAATTGGCTTTGCTGAATGCATTGTTCACTGTCATCAATACTGTCGGGTAATTTAGACCCACCTGTGTACATTATGTATACTATATATCACGTTCTGAAGCTTAAAGCAATGAGAACATTGCCTTCGTTGTAAAAAATCACAGAGGCAACCAGCAGAATGGTTGTGATCATATTCTAGTCGATACGAACCCAATCATGTTGACCGCCAAAGTCACTAAGAGTCCACTAACCCTAATCAGTATATTCGGTGGACAGTGACTTTGGCGGTCAGTACGAATGGTTTCGCCTCGACCAGAATATGATGACAACCATTCTGCTGGTTGCCCGTGTGTAAAAATCATAAACGTGCAATTTTCATTGGGAAAACATGGGTGTAGTGCGAAATAAACCGGAGGGCGCTGATGTTAAACAAGAATTTGGGGCGGGAAGGGAGGGGGTGGGGCTCAGGTGGTACTTATAAGTTTCCGCGTGTCTTACTCCAATCTTTTATAACTGCCTGCAGGTAACAAGACCACCAAAAGCTGGTGCCTTCAATGTGCGCCTTCCCGACCCGTCATCGTTCAGGAGGTTTTACGACCGGACCGATCTGCCCATTATGCTGGAGAACGGAACTCAAGGTTGCAGACTGAAATGGCTGGTAAGGCTCCTTGTAGGCCCACACGACTTCTGTATCCAATGGATTTCACGAAGCAAATCTAATTATTTAATCTGCGTCACTGCATGTGATACTCAAACCTAGGCCAACAGTTATGCCATTAAGACTGTTGAGGATGCTACAGGGATAATTCGATATAATAGCTCGCATTGGGTATATTAAGCAGACGACTTTTCCCCATGCAGCGGCTATGGGAATAAAAATACTGGATGAAAAATGCAACCGATGACATTTTGAATGTTAAGTTAGTAATGTAATGTCCTCCTCGCTTTTTCCAATGCATCGGCTATGGGATGAAAAATACTAGATGAAAAATGCATCCGATGACATTTTGAATGTTAAGTTAGTAGGGTAATGTCCTCCTCGGCCTTAGCAGCAATGACGTTAACAGCCCTTCAAAATTATGCCATTAAAATCTTTAATTTTGACATTCCTTTCCGCATTAATGTATTTCCAATAAACACTCACACCAAATGGTTAATTTATTTTGTACATAGGCCCACAGCACTGCACGTGCAATGAAGATTACACATTTTCTTTCTTTCTTTCTTTCTTTCTTTATTTATTTATTTATTTATTTATTTATTTATATTATTAATTTCTGTGTCGAAATTTGTGAGATTACACAAACCAGATAAGAAAAAAGGAATTAAATATCACATTAGAAAACTGCTCACGCCACTTAAATATTATCAGCAAAAGAGAGAGAAAGCGCAGCACTTCACGTGCAGTGCAGGTCACAGCACATTTTGCACCAATTTATAAGACTTGTATCTCGTCCACGCTAAGTGACAGAAATAGATGTTACAGTTCTTTTTATCGAACACTCATTGTTGTCATTGGAAAGTATTGGAACATCCAATGCACCTGTGTTATATGTTATGAAAGTTAAAAGTTTTCACCAATTTGAATTTTAATCAAGTTATTTCGATGGTATGTTCATGTTGGGAATTAGATGTTTCACAAAATATTGTATGCGCAATAATTTTTCATATGAGGCTCCTGCAACTGGGCACGTTTGGTGGTGAATTTGTGAATCGAATGGGTAATGCAAAATAGCTAGATCTACTGAAGCCACTGAGAGCACATTAGAAAATCTGCAGTATTTAAGGGCTGAAGTTGATGTTCATTAAATTCACTGAACAGATTATACCGGAATCATGCGAACACCACTTTAAAATTATCAGCAAATTCGAGGCAGCGTTGAAAACATGCACGTATTTCCATTGATTGATCTGTTGGGGTAATTGCATTTTAGAGTTCATTGTGCCTAACTCAGGCCTATAGATTCACATTTTGATTTGCAGATAGACATCACAAAACTAGAATTACCACAGTACCACCATCTTCTTCCCATATTCTTCGATGGTTTGAGGGAAACAAGCGAACCGTACTGCTCGATCTGCCTCCAAGGGACGCTAGATCTGCTTCGCCATGGGGGAAACAAGATCTTGCCCTGTGTACCTCAGCTGGTCTTGCCCATTAAATGTCAGCAAAAACGTTCTTTTAAGACATTTTGTGGTCTTTTGACCGTTGATGATCAAAGTTGTTATGTATTTGATATATTTTGTTCGATTAAGAATGACTAGATTGCATTTTTTTTTTCAATTTACTAAAACTCCTCTATCCAGCAGTAAATCAATATGTCAGTTTTACGGAATCCATTTTAAAGGTGTTACGACGTCTTACAAGGAATTATTCCGATTGATGCCAAGTGACAATAACATTATCATATCTGGTTTACTAATTTCAATGAATTCTTTCCATGTAGGTTTACATTTTGCATGTTGAAAACATCAGCCTTGAAGAAACGTCTTGTTTTAACAAACAACCAAACAAAAAAAAGGAAAAGGAAGAGAAAGCAAAAAAAAAAAAAGACAATTAAAATTTTTATTTCAGAAATAGAACCTTTTGAGCATGGTTTAATTTGGAGCCTTTCACAGGCCCTAGTATTTTATATTCATGTTAAAAGCTTTAAAAAGTGTAGGATGAAACATTAAAGTGCCACCCGGGCTAGATATTTTCAGTTTTCCTCTAAAAACATTTAAAAATTGAATAATCATTTTAATTTGGTGTAACTCTTCACAGAGAGAGAGATAGAGAGAGACTGCTCACTCATTCACTCACTCACTCTATCTATCTGTCTATCTTTCTATCTATCTATCTGTCTGTCTGTCTGCCTATCTATTTTTTTTTTTTTTTTTTTTTTTTTTTTTTTTTTTTTTTGCAATTGCTTGTATATGAAAACTGAAAATACCAAACCTTGGATATACAATCAATACATTCGCATTTTTACTAATTTTAGTCGATCGACTCGCGCAGAATCAAATTTTTGGGTAATTAATCGAGAACTACTGTTTTATAGATGCCCTGAACACTCGGATCGTGCCCGTGATCTGTCACACTTTGGTGGCCCTGCAGCACCTCGTGGTGTCCGCAGACATGGTAGGGGAGGCGCTGGTTCCCTACTACCGACAGATACTCCCCGTGCTCAACCTGTTCAAGAACAGAAACGGTAAAATGCAGCATTAATATTGCCACCCCCCTCCCACCCCCCCACCCCCATCTGTATTAAATCAAATTTGTTAAAATTGTAATTTACCACAGGCAGCATATTTTCTGGTGCTTTACTATCGAATCTACCTTGTACTCTGATGTCCAGCGTTATGCGTCGGCTATAAGAAAAAATTTTTCTAACGTATACCTAAGATCAATAACATTATGCAGTGGAACTGTGTAGTTTAAGAACATGATGATGATGACGACAATTATCAGAGAGGCTTAATATTTGTTTTAGTATAGGCCTACTGTGTGGATGAATATATTGTCAAATCGGTTGCCTGACAAACAGACCAATCTTTGTGTTTTCTTACAGTGACAAAACTGAATAATGAAATTATTAACAGTCATACTATCAACGAAATTGCCACAAATATTCTGTATTTTCATCGAAATATCACACGTGTAACAATGCTTCTTCTTTTGAATGTTGTTACTTTTCAGCTGCGATGTGGCTAAAAGGCGGGACTTTGAGTATTAATGCTAACTTACAAACTTCAGCAATGGAATACAGACATGGTTTCGTGCTCCAATTGTTCTGTGTCTGATTTCTTATCTGTCCAGAGCACTAAAGAGACGGGAAAGTAGTACAGAAAGACGTGCATGTGGCCAGGAATATACATCACCTAATGCATGAAATATATGTGCCCATGTATAGATTTTCCATTCTTTTGCTATTTCAGTCAATTCCGGGGACTTCATAGACTACAGTCAGAGGCGGCGGGAGAACATAGGAGACCTTATTCAAGAGACTTTAGAGCTGCTGGAGATGCAGGGCGGGGAAGACGCGTATATCAATATCAAATACATGATTCCCACTTATGAATCTGTTGTGCTCAACTAGGCATATATACGGTGTCATACCCACACCATTTATCAACGGAGAGCAGATGAATCGAAATCACGTCAAGATTATGTATTTACGTTATGATGCTTGTGAATATGGTTTATTTATCTTGATGTATATGTACTTTTATATTTCCCCAATTCTGGGGGCTCAATAAAATAATAAATAAACCGAATCAATGGGTAAAGGGCGAATGAACACACAGTCAAACTTACATAGAAAATGTAACGAAAATATAACGTTTACTGGCAGTTTTGCTACATGTAATCTGCTATCAGTGAATTACTTCAGATTTGTCAGAAAATCATTTTCATCATCATACTTTTAATGCTGAGACGAAAATTCCAGAGTTTTTGTCTTAGTTTGTTGTAACGACGGAGTAAATTGCTGGTTATGGTATTCACTCTTATACTGAAACAGTACAGCACGTTACTGACAATATATATATATATATATATATATATATATTTGTATTTTACTGTCAATTCCGTAACATTTTCCAGTGCACAGATAAATGTGTTGGAGCTCAGTATAGCGTTAGTATTTCGTACTGCTCAAAATTATGGCGACCCTCCATATGTGTTGCGTCTTCTGGGGGTGATGTGAGGTTTGTTGGTTTACCTTCACGTATGTAAAGGTTATGAGACTGGCCTATTTCTTGTGACACTCAAAATGATATCACCTGGATGGACTAGGAGACAAGACTTACTTAAATCCGTTAACAGTTCAACGTATATACTCAGATTTGTAAACGTCATCGACTTGCATGTGGAGAGCAGTGAATTTGTAGGAACAGGATATACAAGACTTACTTAATCCGTTAACAGTTTAACGTAAATACTCATATTTGTAAACGTCATTGACTTGCATGTGGAGAGCAGTGAATTTGTAGGAACAGGATATAAAAAGGCATTGTGACAGCGGGAGTTGTGAAACTCTGGGCAAGGCAAACGGTGAATTTGCCTTAGGTCAAGAAGTAAAGGTTATTTTTGGGATCTCCAAATGGACCATTAGGCCATGACATGGAACTTTTGAGGTACACCTAATCGCTCATACTTCATACTGTGTATAGTTCTATATTTATTGTTGAAGACTACTATATTATTTTGTATGGTACATCTTGTATATAAATGTAATACATAATGCTAATAATATCGTATATGCCACTTGAATGTAAAGAGTTCAGCTTGTTGTTACAATCCTGGGCTAGCGCAGGATGTTCCCGATGTCAGGGTCTGATTTTCAGTAAACATCTACTTCATTTAAAACTTTTTCTAATTTTGATTTTTTTATAACAATAAGGAATGCAAATTAAGACTTACTAAGACTTACTGAATTAAGAAATGTCAACATAGAAACATTGTTTAAATGAGAGATATGTATAGTTGTGTCCAACATTTTCTGTTAAGATAATTGCTTTTGATAGGGTGATTAAAAAAGTTATAGTCCGGTGACTGTATTCTAATTTCAAGGTCTCTTTAGCTTGTCCAGATCACGTGACAAGGACCAAGGATTTTGTAAATCCCCATTGTATATTATCTTTGGAGCTTTGTGTGTGTGTGTGTGTGTGAAAAGGGTGGGTATGCTTCTCTCCATGCATCAGTCAAAGACTTTTTCACATCATGTGCACAGGACAGAATAGTACCTTGCTACCTTGTATTTCCAGCCATAACCTCGAACGAAAGGTTTATTTGCCCCTTTTCACACAGTTTAAGATAACACACACACACACACACACACACACAGAGTGAAATAAAAAAACTGTAAGGACAACTCAACCTTGCCACTTGATCTTTTACATAATCATTTAGAACATTGACTATATCATGTTGCTTGCTTGACAGACCAAACTCCGCGTATTCTCCCATGTAGGATATCAAAGCTGGAGAAATAAAACAATAAACAAATAAAAACAAAAACAAAAACAAAGACAAAAAAACTGCAGAAGGCTTATTCTGCTTCAGAGGGAAAAGATCACAATTTTTTTTATAGGATCGGGGAATGCAACCACCAAATAGTTTTGGGGTTATGTTTCCTTTGTTTAAGAGGAAATACTTTTTTATTCTCCAATTTCTTTTTTGTTGAATTTTCAATCTACCAATATATATATATATATATATATATATATATATATATATATATATATATATATATATATATATATATATATATATATATATATATATATATATATATATATATATATATATATATGTCACCCTGATAATATACAAAATGTTACAAATTAATTGAACTCTTTCAGTGCTCCATTATATATGTAACCAGCGGCTTTCTTCACCTCGATTAGTTTGCAATGAACGCGCCAAAGAAAATTGTTTACATGGACCAGGGTTTTTTCCTGCAAATATAGGCATGCTGGTTCCTGAATGAAAGATCTTTTACGAGATAGGCCTAAGTAAGTCCACAATCACCACACAATTTCATTGCAGGGCGATTTTACGTGATTAGAATTACAAAAATTCGTTCTTTGTGCTAGATATACACGGTGGCTTGAAAGTGAAGCTATTAAACAGATCATTCCATTCCAAATATCGTAACAAACTTACGGAAGAAGTATATATATCATTAAGGCTACAAATCCAAATTGTCTCATGACATCAGGTCGTTCAGTTCAGGTGGGCATATGCATTGTAGTTATCAGCCCACATCAAGGGGACTGATTTTAGCTGGACCTACAAGTTGTGTACAGTCGTAAATAAAAAATATCGAAATAATGATCTTGTTCTTTAAGTATTTTGTTGATCAAATTATACCAATAAGTATTGATATATTTTAGACAAAACTAGATTTCCTCCAGTTGTATGGACAATTAACGTTTCCATACCGAATAAAAGTATATAATATATGATATAACATATTCAACTTAAGAACGATACGGATCAATGATAGAACTTACTTCTGATTCATGCAAACTAAACAAACATTTTGTCCTTCCGCGTGAAGTCAGCCTTCCTCCTTCGGTCCTTACTGTCCAGTGTTGACATTGTTATACAAACATGCCTGCTCCTAAATTACGTTTGATGTCATACTATACTTGAATGTATTTAACCCTTAATCTACCTCTGGGTGTCTCAGGATATGATTTACAGACTAATAACGTTGAATTTTATGTGCCAGGATGATCCTTTAAAGCAGCAGTCCATTGTCCAATCGAGCCCGTCAAGCTGAGCGGCAGTCCATTGTCCAATAAGCACGTCAAGCTGAGCGGCAGTCCATTGTCCAATAAGCACGTCAAGCTGAGCGGCAGTCCATTGTCCAATAAGCACGTCAAGCTGAGCGGCAGTCCCATGGTCCAATCGAGCCCGTCAAGCTGAGCGGCAGTCCATTGTCCAATCGAGCCCGTCAAGCTGAGCGGCAGTCCATTGTCCAATAAGCACGTCAAGCTGAGCGGCAGTCCATTGTCCAATAAGCACGTCAAGCTGAGCGGCAGTCCATTGTCCAATAAGCACGTCAAGCTGAGCGGCAGTCCCATGGTCCAATCGAGCCCGTCAAGCTGAGTGGCAGTCCATTGTCCAATCGAGCCCGTCAAGCTGAGCGGCAGTCCATTGTCCAATCGAGCCCGTCAAGCTGAGCGGCAGTCCATTGTCCAATAAGCACGTCAAGCTGAGCGGCAGTCTATTGTCCAATTGAGCCCGTCAAGCTGAGCGGCAGTCCATTGTCCAATAAGCACGTCAAGCTGAGCGGCAGTCCATTGTCCAATAAGCACGTCAAGCTGAGCGGCAGTCCATTGTCCAATAAGCACGTCAAGCTGAGCTGCAGTCCATTGTCCAATCGAGCCCGTCTAGCTGAGCGGCAGTTCATTGTCCAATCGAGCCCGTCAAGCTGAGCGGCAGTCCATTGTCCAATCGAACCCGTCAAGCAGCAGCGGACAGTAAAATAAAAGTTTTAAAAAATTTAAAGACTTCTGGACCGTTGGTGACCCCCCCCCCCCCCCCAAGAACCTTGGGTGTTTCAGGTCCAAGCAAGGTCTTTGACCTAAGAAAGGTTTTTCGGCCAAATATTTATTTGTAGCTCATATAAACCCAAACACTCTCTTACTGATCTATTCAGTCGCCGTTTATCCTACTCATATTTACCAGATCCTTAGAAGAGGTCCAACGTGTGTCCCGTTTTCAAAAAAAAAAAAGAAAAAAGAAAAGAAAAGAAAAAAGCAATAAACATTCAGAGGAAAACTATTGTCAAATTACAGCCCTCTGAAATGTCTCTAAAGTACTTGAGCGTTTAGTCTGTCACATTTTCTATGAGTATCTAACTTTAAAAAAAATATTGTCTGCCAAAAACTGGTTTCAAGAAAAACGGTTCCACTATAAATCAACTTGTTCGCATACTTCATACTTTTTACAGTGGACTTGAGTTGGGCTATGGTTTTCCTGGACATATATAAGACCTTTGATAAAGTTTGGCACGCTAGTCTACTTTTTAAACTGAAACAATTTGGCTTTGAAGATCCTGTGTTACGATTTATAGAAAGCTACCGCTCAAACCCACTTCAATGCGTTACTCTTGGAAGACATACCTCTTCTTGGCTCCCCACAGAAGCTGGAGTGCCCCAAGGTTCCATCCTTGGCCCCCTACTTTTCCTTGTTCACATAAACCACATCACTGATAACATTATCTGGGACATCTGATTATTCGCGGATGGTACTAATATACTTTAAATTGTCTACGAGCCAACTGCCAAAGCTGAAAACCTTAATTCTAACCTCGTGCAAATGCATCTTTGAGGCAAACTCAGGTGCATGACACTTAATGCAATTAAATCAATACCTATAATCTATTCATCTTGATGAAACAAGCCAGATCTTCCACCCCTACTCCTTGGAAACACACCGATACTAGAGGCTACTCAACATACACATCTTGGAGTTACACTATCTAGCAATATTTCATGGCACCAGCATAGAACACGCATTGTTAATAGAGGCAGTCAACGGCTTGCCCTTCTGCACAGGCTCAAATACAAACTCTCTCGCCAGACTCTCATAAAGTTCTATGCTTCTATGATTCGTCCTATCCTCGAGTATGGGTTTTTCATATTTGGCAAGCCTGTCACAATCTACAGAAGCTGTACAATATGAAGCAGCCAGGATCTGCCTTGACGCAACTAGACACACTCCATGTGTCTTACTTCTCGAGGAGCTTGGATGGCAAACTTTGTCAAACCTGAGGAAATACTTGAAACTTATTGTTTTCTTTAAAATGTATAATAGGTTGAGTCTGCAATATCTACATGATCTGGCTCCCGCGTTTTTGCATTAACCACTGGCCGTGTGTTAAGAAATCGTGCTGAACTACGCCAAATTAGGTTTACCACCAATCGTTTCAGCCAGTCATTTCTCCCCTCTACTAGTCTATTAACTTATGGAATTACCTCCCGATTGATGCTGGCGACACGGATTCCCTGCCACATTTTAAATCTAAATTAAATTTACTAGTCTTAAATATTGATAAAAAGCCCGCACTCATGCTTCAAACATGGTAGTCGTTTCCTAAACAAATGTCACACGCAGCTACGTCTTAACTTCTCCGTTTTAACCGGCCATCTACATCATGTCGATATCCTTCTAGCCTCAACGTGTGCATGCTCTCATCCTTCTGAAGATACAAAACATTACCTTTTGCTCTGCCCTAAGTTCATGGTGCAAAGGGTCCGTCTATTGAACACTGTGTGTCACCGACTCGTTCCAGGTGTAAATCTAACTCTAAAAGTTCAGTGGGCAGTAATATTTTATCAAGCATTCTCTTGAAAGGTAGTGATAATTTGTCGGACACTGATAATGAATACATCTCTGAGAATGTTCAGACATTCAAAGCAGAATCTAGACGTTTCATCCTCGAATTTGACATACAATCTACTAATAAGTTTTCATTATTTGGCATCAGCTGTACTCCTGTACAAGCTGTGAATTTAGTCTTCTGTTTTGTCCAGTGTGTATTCTATATACTATGGTGTGTCTCCATATGTACTGAAGAACCTACAGATTAGTTTATTGTAATTATTAGACAATCCAGTTCAAATAAATATGTTAATAATAATAATAATAATGATAATAATAATAATAATAATAATGATGATGATGATGATGATGATGATGATGATGATGATGATGATGATAATAATAATAATAATAATAAAAACACGTGTTTATAGATCCACATTTTAATACATACATAAAAAATATCAAAATGGTATAGAAATACTCTTAAGAGATAATTTAAATATTAAATTAATTCTCAAAAGCTACCAAAGTCTTGAATAGATAAGATTGTATCATAAGCAGATGTTATGGTTAAAATCAATCATACCTAGACACCAATCCGAGTCAATATTGGCAAACAGTGTAAGATGGCACCTGTATGTTCTTGGTCACTGACAGCCTTCCATGAATATTCCCTACTAGAGCTGAAAAACTGAAGAACCCAAGACGTTCTCCAAAGAATTGCGAGGGTTCTCCAAAGAATCCCATGGTAAAAACTCTTCAGAGAACCCTACAGTAGGGTTCTTCGAGGAACCCAAAAAAATACCGTATTTGTGACAAGCCGGAAAACCCCATTTGGTACCCTTCTAAGAGTGTATATGATGCTGATCTGGGAAATAAGGCCGCTACGCTTAGATATTGGTATTGACAGCAAATATACCCCATGCTACATGTATGCCTAATTTCCACTCGACACTTCCCATCGCTGCATTGGCACCAAAAATAAGGCCGAATATTCAACTCACATTGATCATATTGTCGCTAAATCTAAAAACAACAGTTGGAATCCTCATACGTTTGCAATAGAAAATAAACAGGCGGCTGTTTAGAATGGCTGTATTTTTCATTCGTACTTCCATGTTCAGAATATGCC
Organism: Hermodice carunculata; assembly: GCA_964020975.1. Lineage (NCBI taxonomy): Eukaryota > Metazoa > Annelida > Polychaeta > Eunicida > Amphinomidae > Hermodice > Hermodice carunculata. Next base: position 31,046,010 of record OZ026620.1, read on the forward strand.
AGTGTAGTTTAGGATGGATGCACACAATGTGATAAAGGCAGGTTGGAAGCTGTTCCGCTGGCTACTGCCCGTGTGGTAACAGATGCACTTGCACATGCAAGCCTTGAAAAAAATCTACTCTGAGATAAGGTTGGGAAACGGTTGCTGAACGTAGAAAACAAAAATTTGTGCTTAGGCCTATGTTCAAAAATTGTAAATGGACTTGCCCACTAAAATATCTGTAATCCACTGCCTGGAAAAACTTCGACGCAAACTAATCAAATACATGCCACTGATGCCAAGAAAAATGCCTTTTACAATTCATATTTTCCATCAGCTCTACGTGAACGGAATCTATTACCACGGTCCGTCAGAAATTTGGAACACCTGGCCGAATTCAAAATGGAATTAAACAAAACCCAACCTTATATATATATATATATATATATATATATATATATATATATATATATACACACACACACGTTCGAACACATGCATGTGCTAGTGCTTCTGTTTGGGTTATGTACTGTATAAAGTTAACTGTATATCTACATACAAGCAATGGCAATGGCATGTACTTGTTCAAAATGGCTTAAATCTTTAATAATAAATGGAGATTGCTAATGATGGTTTAGGTGCTTAGGAATTCGGGTGAACACTGCTTTCATCATCTGTGCATGCAATCGTCGACGCCTGCTGTTGAAGTGCCATCTGTTGGCAGGTTCAAAAATTAAAAAGTTTGAGCTGCTTTTCCAAGCTCCAAGTGATAAAGCCACAAACAAACAAACAAACAAACAAACAAACAAACAAACAAATAAATAAATAAATTAAAAAAAAGTCATACATAGTGCAAATTATTGTCCCTGTTATTAACCTGCCATCTGTTTGCAAAGAGGCAACTAAAAACATGAGTTACCTGTCCCAACTCAAATTGATAACTTCAGATTACGTTATTACCTGTGGGTATGCTACTCAGTTAAAAAATTGAGGAACCACTTTATCAGTTTCCATACACATCAATATATGCCCCTTATGGCACAACTGCATTCAAACAAAAGGTAACAACGGGTGAAAGTAGATGTATTCTGAAGATATTTATACAAATTATGGTACCTTAACTACATAAGCAACTAGTTTTATATTACAATGCAATAAGATGTGAATACACACCTAGAGCCATTCAACAATTTTTTAATTTAGATTTTTTTTCTCTGTTGAAAACACATACCATAGTCCTCCTCATGTGTACCAGGGACATTTATTAACTCATTCCATCCTGATAGAAAACTGAGTCAACAGCTTTCCTTGGCCCGCTCTGGGTGCAATGTGCCCAGAGTGCACTAAGGAAAGCTGTAGACCATGGGCATATAATTTGGAATGATCTTTCATGCAAAATTCATCCAAAATTTTGAAAAAATAATCCTTAAATTAGTAAAATACAATAAGCAGACGACATTTAGATATCAGTGGGAAAAAACGTCATTAGTGTGGAATGAGTTAAATTAAAAAATAAAGGAACATCCATTTTGTATCTATGTTAGGAATATTACAGTACATTCAGCCTTATTTTTACTTTTCCATTCTGGCAAAGTAGTGGGATTTTTGTTGCACAGGCACTTATTAGGAACAACACAGTAATGTTGCTTTGCCCTCCTACATTGAATTTAATGTGCACCAGACTTTAATCACCTGATGCTTCCTGCTTTATCATATTCCTCAGCAGATAGCCAAGTACATGTATTCCCTCAACACTAGTGGTGTCCCCTACCAATTGAAGTGTTCCAGGTTTATCACATTCTCTTTATTTCCCTGTGCTTTTTACTGATCTTGGGCCCTGGTCCATGAGACTCAGCCAGAATTTCATTTCCACACATCATTTATACCAACAGCAGGTTAGAGATCTGCAGATGGTCAGGAATAAACTCACTGCCACTCAACTGCCAAGACATGAAATGTCTTCAGTGTTTTCACTTAAAAGTTTCTTGTCAGCATGCAACCTTTTGAATGAAAATTGTTGAGGAAAGCTATCTGGATGACATGCCCAAAGTCAACAGCTTTCCCTGGCAGAAGTAAGCCACTTTGCACCTCAGCCACCCTACTGATTGTTGCCAATGGGGTATCATTTTAACCAGGAAAATGCTACACTGTTTCTTACATAAGTGTAATGGAAATTAAAGGTTGGTTAACTCTTTCACAGCCAGTCTTTCTTCAAGTACCAGTTTGCCTATAGTTGCCAAGACCATAAGACAGCACAGGAATGGCCCAGGTCCACAACTTCTCCTGGCATGCTCTGGACACACTGCATGGAAAGCTCAAACTGGCCAAAACCGGCTGGTGGTCAAATGTCGTCTGCTTCAGTGTTTTCAACTAATTTCAACAGTTATGAAAAACAATTTGACTGAGAAATGTACTTGAGACTTATCAAGATCACATGCCCCAGGTCAACAGCTTTCCTTGACATGGGTTGAACACTTAGTGCCCAACTCATGCCAAGGAAAGCTGTTGACTCAGTCTTAATTCAAGTGGGACAGAGTTAAAACTTGGCACTAAAAAGGTTACTATATGAGACCTATATCAAAGGCAATCAGATGAATGACTCTAGTGAATTAAGCTGTTTGACTTGAAATTTGAGTTGACAGGAAAATGATTACTTGAGCATGACAGCTCCTGCCTCGCAAGAACACCACAAGGGCAGGCCCAAAGGTGGTCACATAAAGCAAGTGGTCTCCCAATGGACATCAAATAACATTGAAAAATAGCACCAATGGTCTTAAAAAAAATAAGAGGGCTGTGTGAACAGCCCGTGCCTCAGCTGATCTTGACATTCATCACACTTGCAGCTCTATGAACTTGGGAAAGGATCAAGGACACCATGTTCTGAGTAAGTCTGACCTTTATAGAAGAACACTTACATGTACAACATCAAAGTTCAAGTAGTTCTCAAGTTATAATGATGAGTAAAATTCATGTATGTTGCACTGTGACCCCACAAATGAGGTCAAGGTCATTCATGTACTGTCTCAGCATGACCTTCATACAGAATAATTAACATGTGTAGCTAACTCAAAACAGATCTCAAGTTATCAAATAAACAGTAAATTTCGTGTCAGTTGTCTTGTGAATTAGCATTAGAATGCCTATTGACTTACATAGTAATCAATAGGAAAGCTGCATTAAACGATAAGTACCGTAATTGAAAATCCTTAAAAATCAGGAATCCAAAGCAGTGCCACCTAGTAAACAACTGTTTGACCCTTCCACAACAACATATCCATCACATTTCAGCTTAATCTGAGGGACAGTTCTGAAAACAAGTGAAAAATAGCAAAATCATACAAAAAATTCATTAAAAAAATTGCAGCGCCACCTGGTGAACAAATTGGGAACTAGGTGTCCCCGGGAGTGTCTATGAACGATATCAAAGCAATTGGGTGAGCGGTTTCAGAGGAGAAGAATTTTGAAGGTTTGCCCCAAAAAAGAACAAACAAATTCATAAAAAATCCAAAAATCAATACAGCACGACCATTTGAACACACTTGATAGAGATCCACCCACGGCACATCCCCACCAAGTTTGAAGTAAATCTGGTCAATATTATTAAAGTTATGACCATTACAAGAAATTCCCATGTTAAACTTTCCTATTAAAACTTTTGTAGAGATTTTTGAAAAAAAATCATTAAAAAATCCAAATTCACTGGAACATGACCATTGGAACAAACCTGGTAGACACCCACCCAAGGTACATTGCCACCAAGTTTGAAGCAAATCTGGATGACGGTTTTGGAGAAGAAGTCGAAAATGTACATTAGCATTAGAATGCCCATTGACTTACATGGTAATCAATAGTAAAGGTGCATTCAAAAAAAATATAAAAATCAATGGAGCGTGACCATTTGAACAACTTGGTAGAGATCCACTCAAGGTGTATCCCCATCAAGTTTGAAGTCAATCTGGATGACGGTTTTGGAGAAAAAGTCGAAAATGTGAATTAGCATTAGAATGCCCATTGACTTCCATAGTAATCAATAGGAAAGCTGCATTGACCGACAAGTACCAGAATTGAAAAAATCGTTAAAAATCAGGAATCCACAGCATTCCCACATAGTGAACAACTTTGTTTGACCCGTCTACAAGGAACATATCCACCATGTTTCAGCTTAATCTGAGTGACGGTTCTGGAGAAGAAGTCGAAAATAGCTATAACACACAAAAATTCATAAAGAATTAGGGGAAAATCGCAGCGCCATCTGGTGAACAAATTAAGAACTAGGAGTCCCAGGGAGTGTTCCTGTGTAATATCAAAGCAATTGGGTAAGCGGTTTTGGAGAAGAAGATTTTTTAAGATTTACCCAAAAAAGAACAAAAAAATTCATGAAAAATCCAAAAATCACTGGACCATGACCAATTGAACAAACTTGGTAGAGACCCACCCAAGGCACATCTCCACCAAGTTTAAAGTGAATCTGGCTGACGGTTTTTGAGAAGAAGTCGAAAAATGTGAATTGTGGACGACGGACGGACGACCGACAGACGGACGACGGACGGACGGACGGACGACGGACGACGGACCCTCAAAAAAACCTCAGCTGACTGACAAGTCAGCTGAGGTAAAAAAAGAGAGACTACAGTACACGCAGCTGTGATGAAAAGACAAGCTTCATACAGATGATTTCAAATAATATATTTTAATAAATGGTAAATCTGTATTTTCCCTGCAGCCACAATACAAAATTATAAAATGTTTCAAATTCAATAGATCCTCTGTTACAAAATGAATTTATACCCTATCCAATAAAAAAATATGCATCTAAAAAAACATGTCAAGAACAAAATTAAAAAGAGGAAAATGAGTTAAGCCAGACTGACAATGAACAGGTGCCCATCCTTCAAGGACAAAACCTATCACTGATGTGTCTCATGGAGCATTAATGTCCTATCAGCAACTACCAGTTTCGTCAAGGAATAAAAGAAAATCTTCACGAGAAGATCTGTATCCCAGGCAGCTGAATGCCGACTCGGATACAAATCTTTCATGGAGATTTCTTGTGCGCCATTACTGTGCTGATGACAATGACTTTATCCAGTAATTTTTACGTCATAAAATAGGCTTAAAGTTGAGACCATTTTAAGAGGACATCTTACTGTTTTTAGTAGATTTTACAGCAAATTATTGGATGTTTTCTTGAACCTAAGAGAAAAATGCTACTTAATTACCCCTGTAACTTGCAGACAGCCTTGATACTGAATCCAAGAGTGTGGGTGAGGGTTCACTATATATTATATATACAAGATATGAACCCAACTCCTAAGGGCGGGGCCAAGAAAACCATTGAAGATAAAACACATGAACATCTGCCATGCTTTAAACCAATGAATGAAATGAATTATTACCTATTAGAGAATAATGTAGGATCCCTGTGTGTAGTACATGATACAGGTGTGTCATTACAGCAGGAGTACTCAACAAATATGTTCCACTGTCCAATGGCATACACACTGCATGCTCTTTGTATCATCTTGAAAATGTAGTATTATACCCTACATGAATATACAACACTAAATGTAAAATTTACCTCTATCATATAAAACAAGATGAAAGTGTGATCTCGCATGTACAAGATTCAATTCTGAAAGTTCAGAAAAAGTTGGTTATATTGATCACCTGTGTATGAAGGGGGGGAGGTTAGATTACAATTACAGCTTCTCCTACAAACAGGGGCAACACAGTACATGTATTTAAACACAATGAGAATGAAGTCACTTCAGGGCCAGTGAAAACAGCCATCATTTCCATAAGTATGCAAAAATATACATGCTGAAAGATGTATCTGAAGACCATCAGAGCCCTCTGAACCTTCTTGGGACTGAGTCAGCAACTTTCCTCAGTGTACTCTGGGTAAAATGCATGCAGAGTGTGGTGAAAGCTGTTGGCTTATCCTCTAAGTCATTCTTCATGAATAAAGCTGTTGGCTCATCCTCTAAGTCATTCTTCATGAATAAAGCTGTTGACTTATCCTCCATATCATTTGTGAATAAAGCTGTGGACTTATCCTCTAAGTCATTCTTCATGAATAAAGCAGAAAGAATTTATGAAAATGGGCCGTTTTAAACTCCTGGTAATTTTTATGGGGAAAAGTTAAATGCAGAACCAGACATCGTTCACAGCATTAAATGTAAATTAATAATTATTATCTGAGTCAAATCACTCCTAAAATCCTCCTATGGTAGGAGATGGAGGTTACATACAAGCGCGGGGCTAAATCTGATAGTAGGACACCTGCTAAATGTCAAACTTTTAGCATTTAGCAGGTGTCCTACTATTGGATTGAGCCACAGGCCTGCCTGTTCAGAAGACTGACCTCAAGGACTGCTACAGGTGCAAGCAACCCACCGATATCCTACTGTGAAGAATGTGGTCATAGCTTTACTTTCTTTGAGTCCAGACTCCTATGTTTCACATGTACCTCAGAGAATGTTTTATGTGGCCTAATTGTTTCCACAACAATCTTAAATTAAAGTAGGTCTGGCCTTACAAAGCTTTGACAACATATAGTATACTCAAACATAATATACTGTCAGTGTTTTCACCAGTCAAAATTTTTTTCAGGGGGGGTTGGGGAGTTGGAAGGTTGAAAGTGGGTACCAAAAGTTCTTTGGGACTGGTATTTTCTGATGCACATCAGAGGCATGGCTATTCACATGCTGGCAAACCCTGACACACAGAAACCATTATATTTATCCCTAGTTCCTGTGCAGTTTAATGACAATCCTCAAAAATATGTTACCCACCTCTCCACCTCCGCCTCCACATCCACATCCAAAATACCAGAATCTGCTTCAATGCTACTGTTTATCATAAATTATTTTCATCATGAGGTAAAACATTTTGAATGAAAGATGTTCCTGAGACATATATCTAAAAAGCATGGAATTGGTCAATAGCTTTCCTTAGCATCCAACCAAACGAAGGAAAGCTGTTATCTCAGCCTCTATTTCATTTTTTTTTGGGGGGGGGGGAGGGGGGAGGGGAGGGAGGGCAAAATTTACAGTTTGTTGGTCCATGCACCAAAACAAAACATAAAACAAACCAATAGCCCCAGAAAATTAATTAACTTCATCAGGCAGCACATTCTAGGGTGAGCTGCATGTTCCTCCCCTGCTCATTCTGTTGAGCTGTCGGTATTATTGAATATTCACCTCCATTTTCAATCCATGCCCAAGTACTCATTTACCTTGATGTCTGTATCTCTCCACACAGACGGTTAACTTTTGGGAGCTATCAACAGCTCACCAGTTGTTTGTTTATCACAAAGTCTGTTCAAGCCTTTTCCCTCCTGGTTTATGTATGTAGGCCTAGTAATTTTCCCTTGGTACCTTACGAAGCCCAGACTCTCTTGCAGAGGGTTTGCCAACAAAATGATGGCCACCCAATGCGCGCACAATTTATTAACACACTGATAGGTTAGCACACTATTCACACTTTTACACAGATACATAATGTACAGTACAGGAAATATCCCCACTTTCAACAATAGAACTGTCCACAGGTATTGACATCCCCAGTAGCCCCCATTAAAATCAGGGTTCTGCAATTATGTTTCTTAGTACATGTGCCAGTCCTCAGGGCAAGTAAGTTTGGCATTTAACTAGCCCCCTGCCAAGAAGGCTTGTCCATCCATGCAAATATCATTCCTAAAGAAAGAAGTATACTTCTTGTTGCTCCCCCCTCCACCTCAACCCCGAGGCTTGAGTTTTGGAATTTGACTTGCCCTGGGATAGTGGACATGCAAATTCATGAGCTCTGAAAAATACACTCTATTGAAAAAGTCATACAACTTTATGCCATATAACAGAAATGGAAAGACGAATATGTTTCACAACACCATACAGGTTTTATTTGTTATATACCTTTTATGCAGAAAACTCTGCATCTTTCAGTTCTAAGTTTTAATTCAATCTATTTTGTGCCACACAAAATTTTTAATAAGATAGCTGTGACAACCTTGTCCTCAGCTGACCTTTAAATCAGCAATTCAAGGTACATTCCCACCAAGTTAGAAAAGAATGCAGCAAGCGCTTTTGGTACAGTTGAAAATTATGAGCATACAAAAAAGAAAAAGATGGCTGTGTGAACAGCCCATGCTCAGCTGACCTAGAGATTCATCACACTGGTGGCGCTGTGAACTTCGGATAGGATCAAGGTCACCCATGTACTGAGTAAGACTGACCTTCATGGAAGAGCACTAACATATGCAACATCAAGATCCCAGATCAAGTAATTCTCAAGTTGTAGTGAAGAGTAAAGTTCATGTATGTGATCTCCGAAATGTGGTCAAGGTCACTCGTGTACTGGGTAAACATGACATTCACAGAGAAACATTAATATGTGTAACATCAAGGTCCTAACTCAAAATAGATCTCAAGTTATCAAGTGCGCAGTCAATTTCATGCAGGCTGTCCTGTGACCTTGGTAATGATGTCAGGGTCAAGATCACTCACATATTGTCTGTGCGGCCCTCAAAGAGAACCATAACCATGTAAAACATCAAAGTCCAGGCTGAAAAAGTTCTCAACTTATCATCTGAAGAGTTACATACACCTAAGTGACCCTGTGACCTTGAGAATGAGGTCCAGGTCATACATGTATTGAGTAACTCTGTCTGCCATGCCCTCAAGTGTTCCTTTGCAATTTTGAATCAATTGGCCAAGTGGTTTTGGCGAAGAAATTTTCCAAGATTTGGCAAAAAAATTAACCAAAAAATCACTCGAACATGACTATTTGAACAAACTTAGTGGACAAGGTACACCCAAGGTACACCCCCACCAAGTTTGCAGTGAATCTGGCTGGTGGTTTTGGAGAAGAAGTCAAAATTGTGAAGTAACATTGGAATCCCCATTCACTGCACAAGTAAATCAATAGGACTGCATGCATTAACCAGTAAGTGCCCTTAATTCATTAAAAATCGGATATTCACACTGAACAACTATGTAAGCCTCTCCTACAATGAACATTCCCACCAGGTTTTAGAAAATTTGAGTGATGGTTTTGGAGAAGTTGAAAATAGTGAAAACACACTTTTTTGCACAAATAATATTTGAAAAATCAGAGCACCACCTGTTAGACAAACTAAGGTCTCAAGGTTCCCAGAAGTTTTCCTAAGCAGTTTTGAATCAGTTGACCAAGCAGTTTCGGAGATTTCTTACAATTTGGCCACACAAAAACTAGCAGAAAAAAAAAAAAATAACAATAAATAAATAAAATAATAATAATAATAATAATAATAATAATAATAATAATAATAATAATAATAATAATAATAATAATAATAATAATCTCAAAATCAATGGAGCATGACCATTTGAACAAACTTAGTAGAGACCCACCCAAGGTATATCCCCAACGAGTTTGAAGTGAATCTGGTAATTAGTTTTGGAGAAGTTGAAAACCTGAATTACAATTTCAATCTCCATTTACTTACATGGTAATCAATAGGACAGTACGCATTAACTGACAAGTACCCCTATTGAAAAATTCATTAAAAATCACGGATTTACAGCAATGCCACAGGCTTTTACAATAAACAGTTCCATCAAGGTTCAGCATAATCTGAGTGAAGGCTTTCGAGTAGAATTAAAAAATATAGAAAACACACTTTTTTACAGGAAAAATACTTAAACAAGAGGGCTGTGTGAACAGCCCGTGCCTCAACTGATCTTGACATTCATCACACTTGCAGCTCTATGAACTTGGGAAAGGATCAAGGACACCATGTTCTGAGTAAGTCTGACCTTTATAGAAGAACACCTACATGTGCAACATCAAAGTTCAAGTAATTCTCAAGTTATAATGAAGAATAAATTCATGTATGTTGCACTGTGACCCCACAAACGAGGTCAAGGTCATTCATGTACTGTCTCAGCATGACCTTCATACAGAATAATTAACATGTGTAGCTAACTCAAAACGGATCTCAAGTTATCAGTAAACAGTAAATTTCGTGTCAGTTGTCTTGTGAATTAGCATTAGAATGCCCATTGACTTACATAATAATCAATAGGAAAGCTGCATTGAACGATAAGTACCCGAATTGAAAATCCTTAAAAGTCAGGAATCCAAAGCAGTGCCACCTAGTAAACAACTGTTTGACCCTTCCACAACAATATATCCATCACATTTCAGCTTAATCTGACGGATGGTTCTGAGAACAAGTGAAAAATAGCAAAACCATTAAAAAAATTCATTAAAAAAATTGCAGCGCCACCTGGTGAACAAATTGGGAACTAGGTGTCCCTGGGAGTGTCTATGTACGATATCAAAGCAATTGGGTGAGCGGTTTCAGAGGAGAATTTTGAAGGTTTGCCCCCCAAAAAAACAAAAAAATTCATATAAAATCCAAAAATCAATAGAGCGTAACCATTTGGACAAACTTGGTAGAGACCCACCTAAGGCACATCCCCACCAAGTTTGAAGCAAATCTGGTCAATATTATTAAAGCTATGACCATTACAAGAAATTCCCATGTTAAGTTTTCCTATTAAAACTTTTGTAGAGATTTTTTTTTAAAAATCATAAAAAAATCCAAATTCATTGGAACATGACCATTGGAACAAACCTGGTAGACACCCACCCAAGGTACATTGCAACCAAGTTTGAAGTAAATCTGGATGACAGATTTGGAGAAGAAGTCAAAAATGTAAATTAGCATTAGAATGCCCATTGACTTACATGGTAATCAATAGGAAAGGTGCATTTACCCCAAAGGAGCAGACTTGAAAAAATCATTAAAAATCAGGAATCTGCAGCATTCCCACACAGTGAACAACTTTGTTTGGCCCTTCCATTAGGAACATATCCACCAAGTGTAAGCTTAATCTGAGTGACGGTTCTGGAGAAGAAGTCGAAAATATCTATAACACACAAAAATTCACAAAAAAAAAATAGGAAAAAAACTGCAGCGCCACCTGGTGAACAAATTAACAACAAGGAGTCCCTAGATGTCTTCCTGTGTGATATCAAAGCATTTGGGTAAGCAGTTTCGGGGAAGAAGATTTTTTAAGATTTGTCCAAAAAAAAAAAAAAATTCATTAAAAACCCAAAAATCACTGGAACATGACCACGTGAACAAAATTGGTAGAAACCCACCCAAGGTACATTGCTGCCAAGTTTGAAGCTAATCTGGATGATGGTTTTGGAGAAGAAGTAAAAAATGTGATTTAGCATTAGAATGCCCATTGACTTCCATAGTAATCAATAGGAAAGCTGCATTGACCGACAAGTTTTATTGAAAAAATCGTTAATATTCAGGAATCTGCAGCATTCCCACATAGTGAACAACTTTGTTTGACCCTTCTACAAGGAACATATCCACCATGTTTCAGCTTAGTCTGAGTGATGGTTCTGGAGAAGAAGTCGAAAATAGCTATAACACACAAAAATTCATAAAAAATTAGGAAAAAATTGCAGCGCCAAACCTGGTGAACAAATTAAGAACTAGGAGTCCCAGGGAGTGTTCCTGTGTGATATCAAAGCAATTGGGTGAGCGGTTTCGGAGAAAAAGATTTTTTAAGATTTACCCAAAAAAGAACAAAACAAGAGGGCTGTGTGAACAGCCCATGCTCAGCTGATCTTGACATTCATCACACTTGCAGCTCTAGGAACTTAGGAAAGGATCAAGGTCATCCATGGTCTGAGTAAGTCTTACCTTTATACAAGAACGCTAACATGTGCAACATCAAGGTTCAAGTAGTTCTCAAGTTATAATGAAGAGTAAAATTCGTGTATGTTGCACTGTGACCCCAGAAAAGAGGTCAAAGTCATTCATGTACTGTCTGAGCATGACCTTCATACAAAAACATTAACATGTGCAGTATCACAGTACTAACTCAAAACAGATCTCAAGTTGTCAAGTAAACAGTAAATTTTGTGTCAGTTGTCCTGTGAATTAGCACTAGAATGCCCATTGACTTACATAGTAATCAATAGGAAAGCTGCATTGATCGATAAGTACCCGAATGGAAAATACTTAAAAATCAGGAATCTAAAGCAATGCCACCTAGTAAACACTTTGTTTGACCCTTCCACAAGAACATATCCATCACATTTCACTTTAATCTGAGTGACGGTTCTGAGAACAAGTGAAAAATAACGAAACCATATAAAAAATTCATAAAAAAAAAAAAAAAAAATAGAAAAAATTGCGGTGCCACCTGGTGAACAAATTGGGAACTATGCGTCCCTGGGAGTGTCTATGAACGATATCAAAACAACTGGGTGAGCAGTTTCAGAGGTGAAGAGTTTTTAAGGTTTGCCCCCCCCCCAAAAAAAAAAAATTCATAAAAATTCCAAAAATCAATAGAGCGTGACCATTTGAACAAACTTGGTAGAGATCCACCCAAGGCATATCCCCACCAAGTTTGACGTAAATCTGGCCAAAAGTATTTTAGTTATAACCATTACAAGAAATTCCCATGTTAAAACTTTCCTATTAAAACTTTTGTAAAGATTTTTGAAAAAAAAAATCATAAGAAAATTCATTGGAACATGACCATGGGAACAAAGTTGGTAGACACCCACCCAAGGTACATCCCCACCAAGTTTCAAGTTAATCTGGATGACGGTTTTGGAGAAGAAGTTGAAAATGTGAATTAGCATTAGAATGCCCATTGACTTCCATAGTAATCAATAGGAAAGCTGCATTGACCGATAAGTACCCGAATTGAAAAAGTTGTTAAAAATCAGGAATCTGCAGCATTCCTACATAGTGAACAACTTTGTTTTACCCTTCTACAAAGAACATATCCACCACGTTTCAGCTTAATCTGAGTAACGGTTCTGGAGAAGAAGTTGAAAATAGCTAGAACACACAAAAATTCATAAAAAATGGTAAAAAATTGCAGCGCCACCTGGTCAACAAATTAAGAACATGGAGTCCCTAGGTGTCTTTCCGTGTGATATCAGAGCGATTGAGTAAGCGCTTTCAGAGAAAAAGATTTTTTAAGATTTGTCCAAAAAAAGAACAAAAAAATTCATTAAAAATCCAAAAATCACTGGAGCATGACCATTTGAACAAATCTGGTAGACACCCACCCAAGGTACATCCCCACCAAGTTCGAAGTTAATCTGGATGACAGTTTTGGCGAAGAAGTCGAAAATGTGAATTAGCATTAGAATGCTCATTGACTTCCATGTAGTAATTGTCATATTGAAAATGCGCGACGGAAAATTGGCATAAAATAGCATTGCGTAGAAGAAATTATATAGCAGTTATTTCATAATGTGTGATAGAATGGACAATTATTTTAACAGGCTTGGGCTTAGTATGTGCCAACAAGACAGTAGATATGTGTAGGAAATCTTGGTTACTCTGTGTTCCAAAACTTATCATATTGTTTTCGCTGAAGACGTACAGTAACTCTATAATCTTATTTAATTGACTATTAGGAGAATGGGTGAGTTAGTTGATCTAACAGTAGACAGAAGGATTACAGACTATTACATGGATGTCACAACCTACTAACAATATTACTTTTCCACCAGCCTGCAATATAGGACAAAGTGTGATACTTTCTCAAGATTTTGACAAATCTAGTTCTAATGAACATTCTTCAGATCAGGAACTAGACAAATATATGGAACATTGTTCTGATGATGACATAACACCTGAACTTGAACAATCGAGTGAGCATTGTTTTGATGAGGAACCAATACCTGAGCTTCCAACATCTGTAATTGAACCTACATCCTATTTGGACAGTGATAACAGTGACATGGCAGATGCATTGTTAGCTCCGGAACCCTTCCGTGGCACAGGAAAGGAAGATGCACAAGCTTTCCTTACACGGTATGAAGCTTTCGCTGCTTACAAGAAGTTAGGGGATGCAGAAAAAGTGACTACCTTTCCATTACTGTTGCGAGAAAACGCAAGCACATGGTTCTCAACATTGCAGCCTGCACCAACCACATATAATGCCTTGTCAGCTAAGTTTCTTGATCGGTATGGAATTGAAACTAACAACGCCTGGACACGTGTGGCTGAGTTATACAAACGTACACAGCTTCCTGGTGAAACCTTGTTGGATTACATTACGAGTATCAGACGCCTGGGTAACCTTTTAAAGTTACCTGATAGCCAAGTTATACAGGCTATCTTAAACGGGATGGATCCTGCCGTTCGGCCTTTTGTATTGCAGAAAGACCCGAAAACATTAACTGACCTGGACAGTATGGCTAAGTTAATACAGAACAGCGGCCCGCCGAAGCAGACAACCGACTCCACTATCACTAACGCTTTGGCCGACATCAAGGTACAATTACAGGCATTATCTACTGAGGTGAATAAGAGTGCAGCAATCAAAGTACTGGCAACAGATGTACCAAGAGTCCAGCACTCTAGTAATGGTAATTGGAGACGTAATGCACCAAACTACCGTCCACAACCAAGCTATCGTTCACAGCCAAACTTTGGTCCACAACAACGAAACTATGGCCCGCCCAGACAGCAACAGCAAAGAAGAACTCCATGTGGCAATTGAGGTAAATATCATGTCAAATATCAATGTTCAGCCGCCCGTTTGACCTGCTATAATTGCGGACGTGTAGGCCATGTCTCATATTACTGTAGGCAGGCCCGTCAGTCAAATAACCAGCAATAGGGGTTTTCACCTGTACCGCTAAACCCTCAGCCTGCCCGGTACAGGTCAATATTTGCAGAAGTTACCTTATCTGAACCTCCTTGTATTCCTCAAGTTTCGATCTTAGCTCCTAGGAATCAAACTTTCATACCTCTCCAAATTGGCCCCTTTGATACCAAACCATTAGTGGATACAGGTGCAACAATTTGTTGTATTCAAACATCTTTTTTGCAATCTGTCATGCCACAAGCAAAACTGCTACAAACAACTTTTCATGAAGCTCATGGAATTGGGGGTGAAAAACACAAAATTCTTGGCTGTGTGCAATTAAAATTTCAAATTCAAAATAAAAATTTTTCCCATACTTTTCATGTTTTTGAAACATTGCATCATCACTTGGTTATCGGATCTGATTTCCTGACAAAACATGGATGTATCATTGATTGTTCTGCTCAAACTTTACAAATTTCATCAAAAAACCTTTCACTCTATTGTTGTGGTCCACCAAGAATAAGTGGCATAATTAGACCAAACAAACAGCATACATTGGCCCCTCACTCTGAAAGTGTCATTCCTGTCAAAATTTCACGTTGCAGGGGTTCATATATAAAGCTTATGCAGCCTTCTCTCAATAACAATACACTGCAATCATTTGGTGCTCGGTCTCTTAATTTGGTTCATAATGGCCATACCAACTGCCGGCTACTAAATCCTAACAGCTGCCCTGTCACAGTAAGGCCTGGACAAATTTTGGGGTATGCCAACACCATTTCAAATGCTCATATTTATGCCATGGATAGTACTGAGATTGACCCTTCTACTCCCTCTTTCCAGGCAAGACAGAAACCAAAACAAGTAAATCCTGACACGGTTTTGAATGATTTAGGCATTGACCTATCACACTCTAATCTCTCTCAAGAGCAAAAACGTGAGTTGGCAACCTTAATTGCTCACTACCGAGATGTATTTGCAGTAGATATGACTGAACTGGGTTGTACGGACCTAGTGTATCATACTATTGATACAGGGGATGCTCCTCCGGTAAAACAAACTTTTTATAGGACTAGTCCCAAGATTACAGCTGAAATAGATCGACAGGTCAATCAAATGCATGAAAATGAGATAATACAACCATCAATCTCTCCATATAGTAGCCCGGTGGTACTTGTCAAGAAAGCGTCAGGAGAATATCGTTTTGCTGTAGATTATCGTCGTTTGAACAAAATTACTAAGCCCTTAACCTTTCCACTCCCAACTATAGAATCTATCATTGATTTTTGGGGTGAAAAACAACCTGCTTTATTTAGTGTCCTTGACCTTTCTAGTTTTTTTTGGCAAGTTCCCATGCATCCTGACTCTCGGCACAAAACAAGCTTTGTGACCTCTACAGGATCCTATGAATGGTGCAGATTACCCTTTGGCTTGACAAATTCACCTGCACGGGCAATGCAACTGATGAGTTTGGTACTCAGAGGGTTACTTGCTGATATAGCACAATGTTATCTCGACCTGCTAATTTTGTCAAATGATTTTTCATCTCACCTCAAACATTTGACTCTAGTCTTTGACAGGTTGCGTTCAGCGAATTTAACCCTTAAACCTTCAAAGTGTACCTTTGCAACTCAAAGGGTACAATATTTAGGGCATATTTTGACACCTGAAGGCATTGCAGTGGACCCAAGAAAAGTACAAGCAATGGAAACAATACCTACACCAAAAACCCCAAAACAGGTGAGAGGTTTTCTTGGCTGCACAGGCTTTTATAGGCGCTTCATAAAGGGTTATGCTCAAATAGCAGCACCGCTACATGCGTTACTTCATAAGAATGCACCATTTGTCTGGTCTGATCAATGCCAACATGCCTTTGAGGCACTGAAAACTTCATTGCTTACTGCGCCAGTTCTAAAATTTCCAGACAACTCACTACCCTTTATCTTAACGAGTGATGGGTCATTGACCTCTATCGGGTATGTACTTTCACAGAAGGACCCTCAAACAGGGCTTGAACACCCAGTCATGCATGGTGGTCGCTCAGTCAGACCATCAGAGAAAAACTATACAATATCAGAGCTAGAATTACTGGCTGTAACTGAAGGTATTCGTGCCAACCATATATACTTGGCTTCCAGACCCTTCACAGTTGTGACGGATCGTGCAGCTCTAAAGTGGTTACACAATATCAAACCAATTCATGGCCGCTTAGCCAGGGGGGCTTTATTGTTGCAAGAATACCAATTTAACATTCAACACAGAGCTGGTAAAACCTTGAAACACGTTGATTTTTTATCAAGAAGAGAATATGACCCACCAGATGATAAAGATCCATCTTTTGGATGAGAAAGTAGTACTGCATCTCGATGTTGAACCATTCAGGGTTAATAAACCTCCCGTTTCTGAACCAAATTCTGACCCTGCAGTTTTCATGGTTGAAAATCTAGCCAATTTTCCTTCTATCCAGTCGCTATCAGCACAAGAGCTGGCACAAGCCCAGAAAATTTGCCCTGACTATAAAGATATATATACATATCTGTCAGAGGGCTTGTTACCAGATAACAAACAAGCTGCTATAAAAATTGTTGCTGAAGCAGACCAATACATTTTGGATGATACCGTCTTGTATCACATTTACACCCCGAGATCAAAGAAAGTCCGTGCTCAGACTAGGTGCATTCGTCAATTAGCACTACCACCAACTATGCGTGCTGAAGCCTTAAATGCATATCATGACAGTCTCTTAGGTGGGGGACACCTAGGATTTGACCGCACTTTTTTGGCCATCAGAAACAAGTATTACTGGCCAAGAATGTACTCTGATATCTTGGACTATATCAAGTCTTGTGAGACTTGCCAGAAAATAAAACGATACCATCATTTTAAACCAGCACCATTCACACCAATACCAATTGAAGGCCCATTTGATAGATTACACATTGACATATTAGGGCCTCTGCCTGTTGCATCAAACTTTAGATATGTCTTGCTCGTAGTTGATTCATTTTCTCGCTTTCCTTTTGCCATTCCACTTCAAAATCAAGATGCTAAGAGCATTGCCAATGCATTGTATAGAGATATTTTCTCTATATACGGTTTTAGTAGGTCACTGGTTAGTGACAGGGGGAAGGCATTCCTATCTCAGTTAGTGTCAGCTTTCTGTGAACTGTTCAAAGTCAAGCGAGCACACACGTCATCTTACCATGCACAGAGTAACAGTGCTGTAGAAACATATTGTGGTAACTAGGCCCGTTCAATGAGAGCCTACTGTAACAAAGAACAATCAAATTGGCCTCAGCTCATTCCAGGAATTCTAATGGCATATAGAAACAGTCCCAGTGCTGGTACAAAATACTTGCCTTATTACATCTTATTTGGCAGAGAAATGAATTTACCCTTTGATATCAGTGTTATTCCAAAACCAACCCTTCCCACAAGTGTGCAAACGTATCTCAATCAAATCTTAGAAGCACTTAAAGTTGGGAGAAGTATAGCAACAACTAACTTGCAACAAGCACAGGCCACAAATAGACATTACTATGATAAGAAGGCAGCAATTCCTACGTTTAAAATAGGAGATGCAGTTTTACTGCATAATCCGAGAGTGCCAGTGGGAAAATCAAAGAAGCTGGTGCATAAATACATTGGCCCATATTATATAGTGAATTGTGGACCAAACTATACATTTTCACTTCGTCACATGGAGACGCACAAATTACACCCTTCGCCTGTGAATGCCAATAGATTAAAACCTTACATTGACCCACAGTCACGTATATTGCGTACTGTACCAGAGACTCATAAGTCTCTATCTCAGCCCCAGAACACTGATACTACAGATCAAGTGCCGACTTCACAGGACGTTGCCACGTGGCATCCTGTAGATCGTTTGCTTGGTACAAAAATGATTGGCACCTCTCGATATTATCGCGTTAAATGGCAATCAAATGATCCTCCAAGTTGGATCAAAATGTCTGATATTGCACAGGCACTGATCCGTGAATATGATACTAAATACACCTATTCTGGACGTCGGCGTAAACTCCCTCAACTTAAGTACTTTTCAAAGCAGCAAAATTAAACAATTTCATCTGTAAATTGTTTGCTGGGTATTTCTTTGTGGACAATTGTGATGCATATTTATAATGCAGATAAATGCTTATTATGACCAGTTCAGGGTTGGAAATTATATAATGTTCATCTCTTATAATTTTTTTCTCATTTCCTTTTCCATAACATTTAACATCATGAAAATTTCATCAGGTCTACACTGGTAACATTTGTTGTTAAAACTATTTTTTTTTCTAGCTTCTTTTCGGACCCTGCAGAACAAACTTTGTTAGGATAAATACAATAAAAATTTTAACAAACTGTTACGGTGTTTTCCCTTCTATCTATTTTCATTTATTTCATATTCATGCGCATCCCGTATTTGTATATTTCCAGATCCTGCTACTAGGTCATATGGCCATGGCTTCTCCACTCAAAATATAGGATTAGGAGCTCTGATCCTGAGTGGAATACTAGCTATGTTTATGCCCTGCATCCATGCTGATTCACCAGTATTACGCTTAAATTACGGCGTTTATCTTACCCCTGTTGGCACTAGCCAATTCACTGGGGACACCTGGTAGCACACTTTTCGAATGCCACTAATGCAACCATTGAATCCACCTAACTCTTCAGTTGTCTGTGCGAAAATTTGGAACGGAGACACCGCTTTGTGTAAACTATTTCAGCAAGCTATCTGGCATAGTACCAAATTATTTCACAATACAGGAAAACAAGCCAACAACATATTAAGCGAAATTCGTGATTTGATACCCGACATTGAACGCGAGAGAGTTAAAATCTTGCCTAGCACCAATAAACGCAGCCTCTTACCATTTGGCCAGCTATTTCATTTTGTTTTTGGAACTGCTTCTGTCAGAGATATTAAAAAGTTATATCACAATATACAAGTTCTAGCCCGACACACTGATAAATTAACCTCAACATTCACAAAACAGTCTGAAACATTTGCTTCTGCTTTGCATACACTAGATGTAAGACTTTCACGTGCAGCTCAAGCCATTCAAAATCAGTCACAAGATTTGATCAATCTAAGCAATGATGTTTGGTCCTTGATGAAGGCTTTGTATGCAAATACAGCTATTGCCGGTCGATTAAGTGGGCAAAGTCAGATGAGCGCATTTTTAATAAATCGCCTTTCTGCCATTTTACATGGTACCTACTTATTACTACAACATAAACTGAGTCCTGAAATCTTGCCTCCTGAATTACTTACACAGGCGTTGCAGAAAATAACCTCAATCCTTTCTGCAAATCACAAAGATTTTCATATAACACAAACGTCTCTTTCTTATTATTATACCTTGGCAGATTTTACCTGTGTGGACACAAAGATTCTCTGTATATCACATTACAAATTCCAATCAGTTCTTTCAAATCGTACTTTGAAATATATCAAGTACATGTATTCCCTGTACCTGTAAATGCAACATCGCAACAGAGAACACACATAGTAAATTTGCCAGCATACTTTGCTATTTCACACGCTCAAAATTACTATATTGCTTTGTCCGAAGCTGATTGGTCCCCATGTCGAGGTCACGGACATAAGCAGTGCCCTCCCCATTTTCCTTATACTCCTACAGATGTACCATCTTGCGTATCTAGCCTGTTTCTACAACAAAAAGACAACATAATAAAATATTGTGAATTCCATTTTCTTCCAAATTCAAGTATATCTTTCATTAAACAAGTAGACCATGCCCATTTCTTGATAACCAATACAAGTGACTCTTCAATGTAAATCAAAAATCAAAACAATACCTGGTTGTAATTTTTGCCTCATTCAGATACCTTGTCAGTGTATAGTGCGCACGCCTATGGCATTCATACCTAGGCTATTAAATACAATCAGTCAACGGACATCACTCGTTTATATCCCTTGAACCTTGCACTGATACAAATGTATTTTTCTGACGCTCATCATTCGCACATTTTGGCTGATTCCATGTTTCGACTCCTGCCTCAATTAGAATTTCCCCATGTTCGTATTTCCCAAGCTCAATGTTTCAAACAATCGCATGTTTTGGCTTCAGATAGAAATCTCCACTACAAATTAGAATATTTGGTACATGCGGTGAGAAATAATAAACAAGTGTTTCACGATCTGGCTGATTCCATTGTCTTGGACCCTCCAGATCCAAGCACTTTTGGGCCATCTGTTACTTCAACTCTTACGTATATTAGTCCTGTTCTGTCCGTTATTACATTGGTTGGTCTCGGTATATTATATTACCGTTATCGACTTCTAAGTTTACTTCTGCTGACAACAAATGCAACAACCAACACTAAAGCTGCACCTATTCAAACTGCCCCAATATTTACTCAAAAACCTCTGGCAATGTCTACATTGTCACATGATTTCAGCTATGACTATTGTGACAATACTTATTTTTCGGTCTTTTTCTGTATCTGTTTCATTTCTATTCCGGCATATTTCATTTTTTCGCGCTATACAACGAGCAGAATATTCATTTGGCCTCATACATCCAGCGTTTATTTGGAACTCACTAATTTTAAGGAATGTATTCACATCTTACTACAGAAACTTCCAGGATGTGTGTCCTCTTATCATTTCCGAGCTTCTGGTAACATAACCAATGTTCAGATACACCGTTTCTTTCGTCCGAAAATAACTTTTCACTGGCCCGATGTAAACATTACAAATTTGAGCACAAAAGTAGATTACCGACCCCAGTTAATACTATCGTTGAGTTGGCTTCAAACTTTTCGGCTCAAACGACTTCTCAATGATTCTTTCACTCTGTATGTTGTGGTTGAGCATGCCAATCGCTTCCAATATAAATTTTTCTGCCCTTTGGATTGACAAGCATGCCTCTTTAGCTTAATGGGTGACCCTAACGCAGCTCTTCGGCTATCAAATACTGGCAATCGGGCTGAGCACCAGGTGGCTCCTATGTACCCAAACCTAAAGTGAAGGTTGATACTATTTTATCTTCTGATATGACATGATATCTACTCAAGTGTACACATTGTGGATATATGGATTACACGTGCTTTAATGGATACAATGAACATGACTAACCATCAATTTACACTATACTTGGCCGTGTGCGTGTTTGTGTTATGCCAAGTAAGTGTTGTCGGAGTACGCCAAGTGCTAGGTGATGCTCCAATGAAACTACTGTACATGAACTTGATGATCCTAACAATGATGATCATGGAATCTTTAATGGAGTTACGCGATCGCGATCATCATTATTATATTCGATGTTTTGCTCTGTGATTGCAAACTATTTATTCTATATATTCATAATCAATACTATTTTACTCTTTTACATAATCATATATGCATAATTAACATCATATTTATGACCTTGTTGCTTAATTCAAATATTTTCTCTTGATCTTTTTATGATGCGCTGATGGACAATTGCGCGAACGAACAGTTACATCTTGAACATGTTGACATTCTACTATTTACTATGATATTGAACTTTCTTTACTTCTATATTTTAATTATCACTTCAAAGTTGCTTCGGCTCTTAATCTTTTGACGCTCAGCTCTGAGCTTCTATTCATTTCATATGATTTGTTAATAATTTATAATAATATTATTCCTAAGTGACGCGTGTCAGTTAATATTGACACATGGATCTTTCTATATATATATTTATTATTTACTAATTGTGTGCTCATTTACCTTCTCTATTTATCCATTCTCTCACATAACTGTAGCTTATCTATATATTCCACAATGCTCTATATATATTCAATATATTTGGTGTGATGTTCAAGGTAAACATTTTTCCAAACGTACTTTTCATTATGTTGCTTGAAACCTTTTTCTTTTTCTGTTTCGATATCTATCCCTAGTGCGACTATATATTGGCGGGACGCCACTATTAGCGCGACGGAAAATTGTCATATTGAAAATGCGCGACGGAAAATTGGCATAAAATAGCATTGCGTTGAAGAAATTATATAGCAGTTATTTCATAATGTGTGATAGAATGGACAATTATTTTAACAGGCTTGGGCTTAGTATGTGCCAACAAGACAGTAGATATGTGTAGGAAATCTTGGTTACTCTGTGTTCCAAAACTTATCATATTGTTTTTGCTGAAGACGTACAGTAACTCTATTATCTTATTTAATTGACTATTAGGAGAATGGGTGAGTTAGTTGATCTAACTGTAGACAGAACTTTGACACGGCACGTACTAAACACATCACTACTTAAGTTTATGGCTTCTAAAACCCTCTTGCCTGAGTACAGGACCTTTGGCTATTTGGTATTCTATTGTTTGACGTCACACCCTTTGTGTTTATTTGACAGCTCAAAAAAGCATTAATCTTTAACAGTGCCATCTAGTGGAAACTTAGAGAAATTTACAATAAATATATCACATTAAAATAAGTCACGTGGGGAAAATAGTGAACCCCATTGGTAGATATTCATAAGGAGCCGTAAGCTTAGAGAGATAACAAATAAGAAAAAGAAAAGGGGGAGGAGAACAGAACAAGATCGAGAGTGAGTGACTTCTATGTACAACAGACACGGCCGGCAATAAAGGATGGGTCGATGCCAAACCATGGACTTCTAATTTACCTCTCACTAGATCACCTAATTAAAGGTGACATAATCAATAGGAAAGCTGCATTGACCGATAAGTACCCGAATTGAAAAAATCCTTAAAAATCAGGAATCTGCAGCATTCCCACATAGAGAACAACTTTGTTTGACCCTTCTACAAGGAACATATCCACCATGTTTCAGCTTAATCTGAGTAACAGTTCTGGAGAAGAAGTCGAAAATAGCTAAAACACACAAAAATTCATACAAAAATAGAAAAAAATTGCAGTGCCACCTGGTGAACAAATTAAGAACTAGGTGTCCCAGGGAGTGTTTCTGAGTGATATCAAAGTAATTGGGTGAGCGGTTTCAGAGAAGAAGATTTTTGAAGATTTGCCCAAAAAAGAACAAAAAAATTCATTAAAAATCCATAAATCAATGGACCGTAACCATTTGAACAAACTTGGTAGACACCTACCCAAGGCACATCCCCACCAAGTTTGAAGTGGATCTGGCGGACGGTTTCGGAGAAGAAGTTGAAAATGTAAATTGTTGACAGACGACGGACGGACGGACGACGGACGGAGGACCATAAGATAAGCTAAGCTGACTGACAAGTCAGCTGAGCTAAAAATTCATTAAAAATCCAAAAATCACTGGACCGTGACCATTTGAACAAACTTGGTAGAGACCCACCCAAGGCATATCTCCACCAAGTTTGAAGTGAATCTGGCAGACGGTTTTTAAGAAGTCGAAAATGTGAATTGTGGACGACGGAAGGAAGGACGGACGACGGACGGACAGACGGACGATGGACGACGGACCCTCAAAAAACCTCAGCTGACTGACAAGTCAGCTGAGGTAAAAATCACACCACCACCTGTTCAAGAAATTAAGTTCTCGGGGTCCCCATAAGTCTCCACAAGCAATTTCAAAGCGATTGGCCAAGCAGTTTCAAAGATTTTTTATCATTAGGGCATAAAATGAACAAAAAATTCATGAAAAATCCAAAAATCACTGGAGCATGACCATTAAAACAAGTTTGGTAGAGACCCCCCCCCCCCCCCCCCAACAACATTGCCCCCAAGTTTGAAGTGAATCTGGCTAACAATTTCACAGAAAAAGCCCAAAATGTGAATCGTGGGTGCCGCCCAACAGATGACAGATGGATGCCCATCCACCACATACCCTCAGCTGACTGACAAATCAGCTGAGCTAAAAATCAGAGCAATGCCTGTTGCAAAAAAAAAAAAAAAAATCTAGTGGAGCAGAAAAGTGATCTTACTGTACCTACAAGTTGCAGTTCAGTGATTTCAGAAAAGTCTTAAATTTTTTTTTTCCAAAATAAACAAAAAATATGTCAACTAGAAAAGTGTCCATAGCATACAGATACTCCCAACTGTCAAATGCTGCATTTATGGCCATTTGGGATATGTTGTCAATGCAAAACATGGCAAGCTAGTTCGGACGATTTTTGGATATATAAACCAAACCCTGGGTTCACATATGCTAATCATAAATATTCCTGTAAGGTTTCACAAGTGTAAATCACACTTTTGAGGATGTGCATGGCACCAGTGTGACATTGGGCAACAGCCATTTTCAATCTGATGGATGCCCAGACGGATACACCTGTAGGCAAAGAGCAAGTTTTAAAAGAGATGATTTGCAAAGATTTCTCAATATAGGCATAGCTTCAACGCAAAGCGTTGACTGAAGGATCCTCCATCTCGAGATATTGCAGTTACGAGCCCTAACGAACATATAATTAGGCTGCCATTTGCTAAAATTAGGTCATGGTGACATCAAAATCTAATCAGTTCATATTGGTATGCTAGATAAGCATACTGCCAAATTTGAGTAAAATACATTGGAGCATTCTGGAAATATTGAGGTAACAAGCAATAAAGAGCAAGTAATTAGGCTTCCATTTGCTCAAATTAGGCCACGGTGACACTAAAATCGAATCAGTTCATCTTGGTATGCTAGATGGCATACGGCCAAATTTGAGCAAAATATATTGTATAGACACGTTTGTTTTACATAGATTGTGAAAGAAGCCAAGTATTGACTTATCAAGTCACTCTCCATGGCAAAGATGTTGGCGTATACAGTGGTCCCAGTCTTGAGAGGTCACTCCAATGAGAGGCTACCTGGCTTGAAAGGCCACTTTTGGCAAGTCCCTACTGCTATCTTTTCAATGTTATTGTACCTCTAATGTGAGACCACCTGTCTTGAGAGGCCACTTTTGGGCCTGCCTTTGGGGTGGCCTCTGAAGACAGGGACTACTGTACTTCCTACCTTGTCTGTGGTGGAGGAAACCGAGGAACTCGGAGAAAACCACCTTGCACTGTTCAAGTGGTAGGAACTTTTCCCACATGCTGCCCAGTACGAGAATCGAACCTGCGTGGCAGAGGTGAAAGGCAAGCATCTTACTGCTCAGCCAACACTGCACCCTCCACATTGGAGCATTCTGGAAATATTCGGGTAACATGCCCTAACACGCATGTAATTAGGCTGCCATTTGCTCAAATTAGGTCATGGTGACACCAAAATCTAATCAATTCATCTTCACAGGCAAGATAAGGGATGTTTCAACATTTTAATCATTTTTGAATTAGTACATTCAGTATGCAGAGGGGGAAGATAAAGGAACTGTACACTTTTACAGATGATGGAAAATGATGGTCACTGGTAACCCAAATTTTGTGGTATTTTGGTATTATCTCTTGGAAGATCATCATTTTTATGTACTAAGTTGGGGGTAGGGCGCGGGGTCATGAAATTAAGTATCGTAACTACTAATTCAAAAATGATGATAATTTTGAACCATCCCTAAGCATATTGCCAAATTTGAGCAAAATATATGGAGGCAATCAGTAGATATCATGGTAACGAGCCCTAACGAGCATGTAATTAGGTTGCCATTTGCTCAAATTAGGTGATGGTGACACCAAAATCTAATCAGATCATCTTGCGAGGTAAGATAAGCATACTACTAAATTTGAGCACAATGCATGGAGGCATTCTGTAGATATCGCCGTAACAAGAATGTGCAGATCCAGACGGGCGGAAATCCAAACGGACATCTGTGTGCACATTGCAATGGATGGAAATCCAGACAGACAACCGAACGGACGGACGGACAAACTGAAAACACAAAGGGTCCCCCTATGGAGTAGACCCTTAAAAAGGAAGATATCCACTTGAGACCCAACCTGGATACGCTCCTACCAAGTTTGATGGAAGATTCGGCCACTGACCAATTCAAAAATTTAAATTGTTGATGTTGAGATTGATGATGGACCACAAGTGCAGCTGACCAACAAGTCAACTGACTTAAAATGTCACTGTTTTATAGACTGACAGAACTGTCTGCACAAGATCTTAAAGCACAATACAAAGGATTCCCCTACACACTCAGTTTGTCCAGAACATTTCAAAACACCACAACTGGGTTAGCAAGATCCATAGTTTTCATGAGAATTGTACAAGATCTACCATAGACGAGTTTAGGACCCAAGATGGTAGCAGTTGATCGTGTTCATTTTCATGAATTAAGCTGTTTGCCAATCCAAAACTTCAAAGGAATTTGTTGTTATGCAAATAAGTAACATTTTGTGAATGATATACCCTCAAGTGCTGCCCTCTGGGGTCCAAAAAGACTGTATTAAAAATACCATTCCCCAGGCCAATACCTTTCCTTGGCATATGTACACAACATGAAATTCTTTTGAAACTGCCACAAGGACAACTGTTTTCTCAGTCTCAATCCAAAGAAGAGCTATTCAGGTAAAGGACCAGCAACTGGTTACCCTCAAAATATGTGTATTGCCCTCAGGGCTTGAAGTAGGGCTTGTCCACATATATCCATTCCACGTAGATTCTGCTATGCACAGTGTTTTGTCCAAAGTTATGATGCAAGTCAATTGACCCTTTCAGTCCCAAATTTTGGACTAAATCAACAACTTTTCTTGGTGTGCAATGCACCCAATGCGTGCCAAGAAAAGCTGTTGACCTGGGGTATTCTCTATGGAACTAGAGGCATACTGGTACTTGAATGAAAGGTCTTTTTATAAGGAATACAGATCTGGGATCCTTATGATAATTCAGACTATTCGGACTTTAGTAGATCGACTTTACATGTGATTGGCACTGAAAGAAATAACTTTGATATTTTTTGTGCCTTGCAGACAAGTGGAAATAATTTCATATATCTAACACTGGTCTTGGTTTTGACCTTCAATCTGCAGGCTTTCAGTAACTGAAAATGAAAACCATATCCAACTTTCTGGGGCATGTGTCTTGGTATCCGTGTTATCCATTATTTGCTTACCAAGACCTAAATATTAATCCTTATTGAATAACCAACACATTTGTTCTGAGACAAATCATTGTGTTGTGTTGTCAATTGCAGCACCTTCTACATGTAGATATTACAAACAACAGCTCACATTAACCTTTTCTTTTTGATTGCCATCTACATGTATGTATATACATTTTGGGAAAATATCCATGTCAATATAAGAGCATATCAAAAATGTTTCTGGCCTGTTGTACATTATGGTGCAACTTTAATTTACTGTGTCCCTGATGAAGAAATTGCTTTCATAAAGTCATATAACATTACAACTGGCTTCATCCTAAGTTTTGTGTCATTGCTCAGGCACCCTTTTGCCTTTTTGTCAAAGTTTACATCAGAGCAACAGTTTTCATGCATAACTGATCTCTTTGTCCTTTTTTTCTTAGCACCATTGCACCCCGGACATTTTTTACATTCACCAGGTAGAACATAGTTTCTTTCTCTCAATCCACCTCTCTTTGGAAATTGGATGTGCGCCTTGAATTCATCTTTGTTTTTTTTGTCCGTCACCACTTTTCTCCTTTTGGGTGAACTTTCCACTTTGCAGGTGTGTGAGCTCTCTATGTCACCAGCGTAAATGTTGCCACGGGTATGGTTACCCTTACCATCATAGTAACTAAAACACATGTATGAGTCATCAACGTATATGCCTTCGAAATCATCTGCAATAGTATCCAACACTGGTTCCTGTTTGATATCTACGGGCCTGTCCTCATGGCCACCATCCATGTTGTCCGTACTCCAACTTTCTCTATTACTATCTGCTGGATGTGGCTTTACATCAAAAACTGTTTGTGCATTTTGTAAAACATTAGACACATGAACTGCTGTGTCACATGACACAGTAAAACTGTTGTCATACTCAGATCCCATATGGACTTCATTTGGAGAATCTTTATTGTCTGGGACTACAGACTCCATGAAATTACTTTCAGAACAATCCAGTCGACAATAACAGAGAAAGACAAAAGGGCCCGATACCTGCACCCCCCTGGGCTTCAGTACAGTAATCTTGCCCTTCTGATGTTGGAATCCTAGCACAAAACAGTCTTCATGGATTGCATCAAGTTCGCTTCTTCTTGGGCTTCCACATAATGTGGCAGTGAAACTTTCTTTCGAACAGCTGGCTTCCCCATGTTTGTGCTGAGGAGCACACAAGCTCTTCCCAGATGTCTCATGAGGGGAATCAATTTTATCTCTGACTGAAATTATATCTGTGACATGCAAGTCTGAAGCCGAACCGTGGTCTGCTTCTGAGGTATGTGGTTTTGTGCAAGATGATTTGACATCATTTATTATATAGCGATCTTTAGTTTCTCCCAACTTCCCTATCAACAATAGAATGGCACGTGTTGTTTCAGCCTTCACTGCAGCATGTATTCTGGGCAGAACTGCATAAAATGAATGCCTGCACTTAGGAAAAATCTGAAAAAGCACACGCATTACAGTCTCAATTGAGCGTTTCACTCCCATGAATTCATATGCTGGTTTCCGAGAACAAAGGCTTGTAACTGTTTCCTCTGTACCTTGTGTTGAACATGTAGTTTTATATTTATGTGTCTCATTTGTAGCACTATTCTGAGGACTCACACTTCTGGTCACCAATTGATATGCCTTGTTTACTGTCCCGTGATGCGTCGTCCTTGTGATCGCATGATTACCATGGGCAGTTTTCCTGTGTATGTTAGTATTTTCCCTATCTGTGCTAACATGTGAACAGTATGGACAGTAAAACAAAGGGGCACCCTTATGATGAACCATCACATGACCAGTGTATTGTGAGCGGTCATCAAACACCTCAGCACAGTCATCAACTGTACATTTGAAACTCACTTGATGGGTTTTCAGTGCTTTTTCTTCCAAAGCTTTTCTCTTCGCTTCCTGTTGAAAACGAATGCTTTCTTCTAGAGTTTCCAAAACATGAGATTTTAGTTTGTCACCAATGTAAGGCATATTTGTGAAAGTTAAGTAAGAAATCTTTTTCATTTTGTCCACACAAAGGTTGCCTTGATGGACTTTTTGGCCAATTTTACAATGAACTCCCCTATCATAACGTACACCCTTTTCTTGTTCATATGGAGCAGCCCGAGATTTATTCTGGACCTTTATCCACTTGTCTTTGTCTGTGATGAAGATGTCATATGTACAGATAGGTGTCTTGTTGCTCTTTTTCGTCACGATGGCCATAGCTTCATCATGATGAATCAACATATTATCACCTGGGTGATTTTTTTCATCTTGTGGGTCATGTTCTGCAGAAGAATCCCTTCTTAGATCTCTAGGTGATTCTTTCTTGACATGAAGATAGTCTGGTGAATCATTCTCCATGTCTATGGTATCAACACTGTCTGTGTCCTCATTTGGTTCTTCCTTCAGTTGGTCACAGAGATGGTCACTGGTTAAACTTTTCGTACCATCTTCATTGACAACACTGTCTCCTTCATCCATATTTTCCTGTTTGTAACACATGTACAACGGATCACAGACATATGACCCAGACTCTAACTCACAGATCTGGTCTTCTGTAAGCACGGTGTCCGGCTGGCTCCAGACTGCATGTGACTGGGGCTCCACAACTATGTCTCCCTCCAAGTTATCAGGAGGTTCTGATTTAATAACCACTGCATTGGGGTTTGATATTTGTACCTCCTCCAGCTGATTCTCTTCCATATGTTTTGTAAATTCAGGCATCTCAAAATCTGGGGATTCAAAACTTGCTGCAAGTGAGTCTAGGGGCTCAATTTTGACAGCAGTTGGTAATGGTATGACAGAGTCAGCCTCCTCTTGATGGTCTTTAAAGTGCTCCCGCATGGCCTTTGCATCCCTTGCCACAAAGTGGCAATGCCCACACTCCACAGCACAGAAATTTTTCCTGTTCATCCTCTGCTGTGGATTTGATTTGCTGTCACTCGACTGTTTCTTCTGTTTATCCTGAAATGAAAGGAATGACAGTAAGCATGATCAGATTTAAGAGCTTCAGGCATAACTGTTGATATCTTGGACATACAGTGAAACCTGGCTTCATAGACAGAGCTTGGCAAGAAGGATTTTTTTTACTTGTTTGACATGCTGGAAAGCTAATATGCCACAGAACAGAAGGTTTTTTTACATTAAAATTAACATATAATCTATATTTTATTACAATTGTGATACAGTGGTAACTCCTATGAAGACCACCTTCTGTGAGAGACCGCATGTCTTTTGAAGACTATTTATTGAAGACAATTGATTATATTATGTCTATATCAAATATGCCTGCACTGTTAAGCCCACCTGCAGTCTTAAGTGATAGGTACCACTTTACATGAACCTATTACTTCAGATGAAAAGCAATGTAAAGCCGAATTTATTTTTATTGATCTCAACAGATAAGTATCTTATATTTGGTAAATATACAGTACTGCAGCTACAATCCAATATTGACAGATTAGTTTATGTCCACTCACATTTCACAACGTCTTATTTGTGCTGTTGGCATGTGTAAATTAAATTGGTAGAAAACTAAAAAAAAAAAAAGGAAAAGAAAAAATTTACCGTCCAGAAGTCATTTCATAAATTTCACATTTGACAGATAATACACTTCATTCACAAGTGTGTGACTGTCTTTATATCACAGCTTAATGTATAATGTCCTCTCTGGTCCAGTTGTTCTTTTAGGTTTTTTTTTTTTTTTTTTTTTTTGTAGGGGGCTCATGTAAACACAATAACCTTGTTTACTTACTGACATGTGGAATCTGCCACAAACAATATGTGGGCCAGACTTACCGCCCATTGATGAACAGACTTAGGGAACACTTTTACTATATTAATAAGCAGGATATGAATCAACCACTAGGCAGACATTTTGCCAGTCAGGATCACCATGGCCTGGACATGACAGTCCAAATCCTGGAACATATCCCAACCCCGCCTGAGCTGAAGAAGACGCTATCACTCAGGCTCAAAAAGGAGCACTTTTGGATCCACAGATTATGTACAATGGAACCTTTCGGTTTGAATGTCATGGGAAAATAGGCTCACTTGCCGAGTCTTATGCTAACTTTTTAATTCCCGAGCCTATTTCTCATGACATGGTTTGTTCCACTGACAACAGAATGCTTATTCTGTGTTTTAACGGATCGCACCTTCTTTAATGGAAATAATATTATTTCCCATGGATGTGGAGGACACAATCATTCAGGTGAACTCTCCCATACATATTCACGACAATTGATTATTCATACAATCCATAACATATGCAATATGGACTATATTCAATAAGAACTCCATCTTATTCAAACCAAAGGCAAAACTGTACTATCCTTGGTTACAAGCATTTACACTCAGGCCACGTGACGTCACATTTGGCCAGACTCACGTGTCACCTGCACCACTGCTCTACGTACACAGTAGACAGTTGTTGACTCAAATTTACTGAGGGTCACAACCCTACGTGATCTACGTTACTAGGGCCGGTGTTACCGTACGGTATATAAAGAGTTGACGCATCCGTTAAATTCAGTCTCTGAAGAGCCCGGTAACAGGGCGAAACCGGTCAGACTGTAATAAATAACAAACCGGCACATCTGCCTCCAGGGCACTCGCCTGGTCTTACATTGTTCTTTTAGGTTTGTTACATTTTCAATAACTTGATTACTGTCTGTCCATCCTTTATCCTCAATCATGGGGAACATGAATTTCTTGCAGTCATCACCACACCTCCTTAAGAAACTCACTTCCATTTCTTTCCCTTCATTTTTTTAAGATTTTGCCCAGAAAGATCTGAGTGGACTTCCTTGTTACATACTTCACAATCACCAGGTCACCATGCTTTGTGATTGATTGATGGACTTTCACTCATAGGCTCAAGTATATTACCATGGGCAGACAGTAACAAGTACCCAGACAAACAGATCAGGGAGATCAAATTATAAATAAATGATATAAACATTTGTTACCATTGTCCCTTGATTGTTTGTGCTAACTAAAAGGATTAGTCGGGTCTGCAGATTCAAACAACCATAACTTTTTTTTTTAATCTCCTTGAAAAAATAACAAAACTGGACTTTTTTCTCTGGTATCTGCAATTTAATTTTAAGACTATACATGTGATATTTTGTTGAATTCTGTCTGGTCCACGACAAATACGTCTTGTTGATTACAAGGTATAATTTTTGTATGTGCCACAAATTTTCTATTTTAGCAAAGCATTAAACACAAAGAGAAACAACCTGAATGGTTTTTTTAACTGTTAATGGTACATATGTCCTGATATTTTTGTGCAATAGTATCATATATATGGGACATTATGGGTAATTATAGATATTGATAAATGTATCAGTATTTCACCACTATATATAAAATTTGAGTGTGTGAGAGATAAACTGATTAGATTATGCTATTTTACTATAAATAAGGAAAATATTCACAAAAAATCGGTAATATTAACCTGTTACTAGTCTAGGGAACTATGCATTGCTATTCTGTGATAGGTATGTCCCGTCCGTGACTAAAATGTCCTGTCTGTGACAAATTGCGATTTTAATATTTTGATATTAACAAGGTTCCAGTCTTAATAATGTTTGTCACTTTGAAAAGCCTTCATAATGGATACAGAGAATATAAAATAACTTTTTATTCCTACCAGTATTAATAGTAAATTATCAAACTTTTGAATGTCATTTGTAAAGGACAGGACATTATGGAAAATAGACAGGCTGTATATTAATAATTATCAAAAAGGCCTGAAATAATAGAGTTAGAAGGTAACAGGTTAAATTAGAATTCCAGAGTACAGGGAGGGCAGGGAATGGTGGTAGCCCTTACAAGGGCTCCCATGGATGCTCCCATTGGATATGCCTGAGCCTTAGAGGCGAGGATAGGGTGTGTGAGGGAAGGTTTTTTTTTCCCACAGAGAGTGCAAGCAATGAGTGTAGGGGGATTTTGGACCACCATGGAAATAAGTCAGTAGACTTTCTGGTGCCATCCTAGGTTCCTTACTGTATGTTATAGTTTTACTGTATATGAACCTGAATAAAGTCAATCAATCAATCATATACCCAGGACCAGGGGCCCACCACAGTTGTGAGAGAGTGGATGGTAGACCCTTAATTTGCATTGGCTCTGGTCCTGGAAAACATAGCAGCACAAGCTGGTAAGGATTACCATGGTTTCCCCCACCTCATCTACTACTTTTTTTTTCCCCCTCTAGGCCACCTGTGTCACACAGGACCACGGCAGACAAGCGGAGAGCCACAGTATCATATTATTACAGAATCTAGAGTGGGCAACTGAAAGAACTGAAATTTGCAAGAAGGGAAGGGAGAAGGTAACCCCTACAAGTGCTTCAGCCTCTGGCTGTGGGTATGCCGAGAGATGCGACTGCGGGAAAGGTTTTCTTTTCTTTTTTACAATGGCTTCCTGTTTCTTTACAGGATCGTGGCACATAAATTTTAATGGTACGCCACAGAATATTACATGTATTACAAAGTTCAAAGTTCTTTATTAAACACGGCTGCGCCCTCTGTGGGACCAAGTGTGCATTTACAGTAGTATGTACAAAGCCAAGTTAGGATGGCCAAAAAGATTATTGCTAGTTCTACAATACAAACTTATTCACCTACATAAATGAAAAGAGAAATAAATGTATTATACATATGCCACCTTGTAATCAACCTTTTAAATACCAATCTCTATTCTGGTGCAGTGTTGTGGACTTTATTCTTTTTGTTGTAAAGTAATGAAACAAAATTTTGCTACCTTTGAAATCATTTCCCCCTCTTATGTCATCATATAGATAAATTTGTTCTGTTCATTCATGTTTGGGAATTGTTTCCATCACTCGTTATATACCTTTATAGAGTTGATCTTTCCTCTTTTAGTTGTGGACATGCAATGATGGCATGTTTTTCATCTTCCACCACCTGTATGTTTAATTCTTTACAACAATATTTACAGACTCTGTCTGATCTTTGTACAGCTGGCCTTGAGTATCATCCTTTTTTAATTTAAAATTTATGGACACTAATCCTAAGCTTTGTCAATACAATTCTATGTTGTTTTATATGTATGTCATCCAAGTAATTCTCATAAATGAAATTTCTCTTTATTTTCCTGTATGTACATAGTTAACCTTCCTCTTGTAAGTTTATTCCAATTTGGTTTTCCCAATGCAATATGTTATTTCCTTTAGTATATTTATAATCGTCATATCTTCTTGCTCACAGAAAACTTCATTTGGTTGTCCAAATTTCCTGTTTACAGTTACTGATGAAACTCATCCAGGATTCTTTCTTTTGTTTATTGAGATGTATTGTACACTTCTCTAGCCTTACCTAATAGTTTATTATCTGTTTTTTCCAAGTATTTATAGTACTTCACTATAGATTTAGTTATTTGAATTCCTAGGGGGTATCTCCCTAACGCCCACATGACCGCTGCATTGGTTGCTTTTTTATTAACACCTAAAAGGAATTTACTGAATCCAACATTTAATTTTTCCACAGGATACTTTTCATAGTTTCGTTCTATCCAATTTTGATTTCTCATCAATTTCTCAGTCATTTTAGTGTATCCCCAAATTTCTGAATCAGTCTGATCCATAAAGGCAAATTTGTTTTAACAGTTGATCAAATAGTTTTATACCCAGTTTTGGGTTGAGATTTGTTTGTCTGATGCAACCTTTCAGTTTGAAAAGTTCTCTTGATGCTCTCATGTATATATTCTCTCTAGCAGTTGTCATGTTACCATTTGAGGACATCATTACCCCCAAGTATTTGAACTGCTTTGTATTTTCCAGCTTGTGTCCATCAAAGTAAAAATTTACCCCACACTGTGTATTCTGTTTACTGAAAACAAATATCTTTGTCAACACACACTTTTCTGTTTTTCCTTTCTCTCTCTCTCTCTCTCTCTCTCTCTCTCTCTCTCTCTCTCTCTCTCTCTCTCTCTCTCTCTCTCTCTCTCTCTCTCTCTCTCTCTCTCTCTCTCTCTCTCTCTCTCTCTCTCTCTCTCTCTCTCTCTCTCTCTCTCTCTCTCTCTCTCTCTCTCTCTCTCTCTCTCTCTCTCTTTCTTTCTTTCTTTCTTTCTTCTTTACCAGCAAATTTGTCCAACAGTTTTCTCGGACACTATTGTACATAGAAACTCCAAACTTGGCATGATTGTACCTCCATACAAGAGTTTGACCGTTTTACACAGAGGAATGAAGATGTTTAAAATTACGCAAATCAGGGGCATTTAAAATTTTAAAAGCTCCATATCTTCCAAACTATTGCAGATAGACACAAGTTCTAACTTACACATATAGGTTTGAGACAACTGGCAAATCCAACAGCAGACAAACAAAACTTGGGGAATTTTAATGTACGCTAAATTCACCAAATTTCTCCCAATCCACATACAGGCTTTCAACTGCCTCCTGTATGACCTATTGCTTGACCTCTATGGTGCCAGGCAACCATTTTACATTCATAATTAATTAGCTTGAACCTGTCTCACAGCTTTCTGTCCATGCATGTTGAATGTACGCTTTGGAAGGTTTGGGTCTTGTAGCAAATTGCGGTGGGGTGGGGGTGGGGGGAGACTCCCAACAACTGTGTAATGAGGCTCTCAATAAAATACAGAGGATCTCTTTCTGTTCATGCAAGAAACATATCTGCTGCATGTTCACACTAATGCTGGACAGAGCTGTAAGTACACCATGACTGAGACTGACCAGTCACAGTGTTCTGGTAGCTGGTCTGTTTTACCCTGAGGCTAGGAGTGTGCTGGCCTTATCAGTTCCATCAGTCCCAAGGGATCAGACGGACTGGACTTCTAGGCAGAACAAGCCTGGCAGAGTGTACCCTCTGTTAAAAAAAAGACTTCATACAGAGCTTACAGTCTCCAATGACTGTTTTCACATTTTGGTGAATTTTTAAAAAGTGTGTGGATTTGTGTATTCTCACTGCACACTTTCATGTCTTTGTTTTCTTGTAACCAGTGAGATAAAGCCTGTTCTTCATAGCCATTCACTGAGTCAGTATAGTGCATGTCTCAGTTCACAGGTACATGCACATGTAGTTAAAGTGTGTGTGTCAACACACATTTTTCTGTTTTTCCTCAAGTTCTTTCTTTCTTTCTTTTTCTTCTTTACCAGCAAATTTGTCCGACACTTTTCTCGAACACTATTATACATATAAACTCCAAACTTGGCATGATTGTACCTCCATACAAGGAGTTTGACCGTTTTATACAAAGGAATGAAGATATTTAAAGTCATGCAAATTACGGGCATTTGAAATTTTAAATCTTGAATATCTTCAAAAGTATAATAGATAGAGATGTCATTCCAACTTCTACAAGGGAGTTATTGATCATTGCGCACCTAATGAATCTAAAACAAAAGTTGTAGCAATTTAAATTATGCTAAATAGCACCATTAGAAATTTTAAATCTTGAACAACTTCAAAGCTATAATAGATAGAGATGCCATTCCAACTTCTACTAGGGGGTTATTGACCATAGTGCATATAATAAATCTAAAGCAAAAGTTGTAGCTATTCAAATTATGCTAATTAGCAGCATTTAAAAATTTTAAACTTGAATATCTTCAAAACTATTATAGATAGAGATGTCATTTCAACTTTTACTAGGGGGTTGTTGACCATTGCGCATCTAATGAATCTAAAACAAAAGTTGTAGCAATTTAAATTATGCTAATTAGCAGTATTCGAAATTTTCAATCTTGAATATCATCAACACTATAATAGATAGAGATGTCATTCTAACTTCTACTAGGGGGTTGTTGACCATTGCGCACCTGATGAATTTGAAATAAAAGTTGTAGCAATTTAAATTATGCTAAATAGCACCATTAGAAATTTTAAATCTTGAATAACTTCAAAGCTATAATAGATAGAGATGCCATTCAAACTTCTACTCCTGTGTTATGGAATAGTTGTACATTGTCATACCAATATGCTTTGAAGACACACACACTGATTTGCTATGCAGCAAATCATCTTTCCTAGTTCATTTTTATGATGTTGTAAACCCTCTACTGAGAGGGAGATCATAACCAGGTCATCTGCATATAAGAGTGTGTTTAATTTATGATCATCAAGTTCTGGAGTGTTTTCCTCTGTATCGATATACTGTGGCAAATAATTTATGTACATGCAAAAGCCAAAACGCAGGTCTGCTCTAGAGGAGGGAAGACATGGATCTGCTACAGAAAGACCTAGATGCACTATCTGAATGGTCAAAAAAGTGACTGTTACTGTTCCACCCAAAAAAGTGTAAGGTGTTGAGTCCGGGGAGGGCAATTGTGGTAACATCATATTAAATGAAAGACATCGAAGAAAATGTAGTCAACCTCCAAAAAACAAGTGAAGGATTTGGATGTTATCACAGATGAAAAACACTCAATCAAAAAAGTGAATCTGGCTAATGGAAACATGGGAATCATTAGGAGAACATTTAAATTTTTAGACAAGACCACTTTTCAGTATTTATATAAAACCCAGGTTAGACCACATTTGGAGTACGCAAATTCAGTTTGGAAACCATACAAAGCCAGAATCTAGACCTACCGGAAAAAGTGCAAAGGAGGGCTACAAAGCAGATAACAGGGTAAAGAGAACTGTCATACGAAGAAAAGCTTAAGAAACTGGGACTCTGTACCTTGGGTTATAGAAGACTACGAGGTGATCTCATAGACGTATACAAAATTCTAACAGGCTTAACAGACCCAGAAACTGCACCAGACTTGCATCTACTCGGGGAAACTGACACAAGAGGAAATGGGAGAAAACTCAAAATACAAAGAGCTGAAGGGGGACACAATTACAGACAGTACTTTTTTACCCTCAGCGTCCCTCAGCGTTGCAAAAATTTGAAACAGTTTACCACGGGATGTTGTGTGGGCAAAGTCACTTAACTCTTTTAAATCAAAAGTGGACAAACATTTTGAAGGCATCCTTTGAAATGGAATGATCAATTTCATGAATGTCTATGATAACACTTACCAAGCAGTAAACAGACAGGAATTTAATCCCAAATATGGATATAGAGGCTTTAATAAGCCTGCATCCATAATCCCATTGTATTGTATTGATGCCAACATACAAAATACAATTTCAGGGACATTTAAGTGAGAACATCTGGGACACAGCGCATTTAACAAAGAATATATGAGAAAATACTCAATTCCAATGGGGGACAAACACCGTAAATTGGTCAAAATTTCAGCAAATTCCAGGGACTGTCTCTGACGATGAGGGACAGTTGGCATCTCTGCTATTCAGTCTCCGGCCAAGGCAAGGGCAATGGTCAGGACTCAGTCTCACTCTCACTTCTCAGGCCTGTCAGGGAGCCATATCCACAAGCTGGGGGTTGCTTTTACCCAAGCATTTGACGTTGTACCTCCCCCCCCCCCCCCCCGACACTTGGGCCCCCTTCTTCCTGTTAACGACACCTTCTGAATTTAATTAAGACCTGCTGTACTTACCCACGCACAAAAAGCATTTATCTGAAACACGCCTAGCTGTTCTCTTCCCCCATTTTCAGGGAACTCTTCAGCAAAAGCTGCCTGCCCTTCATCCGGGCATTTCGGAACAAAATGCAATGACAAACAGAAAATGTGAAGGCAGCATTGTCATTTTCTGATTTAAAGAAGATGACTATACACACGTCAAACTGATTTTATTCACTTGAAGTTAAAAATGTATTCCAGGTTAAATTGCTTACTGATAGATAGGATCAACGACTAATGATGATGAATGATGCATGTGGCCCACTTCAGGGGACCGGAAGTGTCATAATGTTTTCATTGCCTGGTGGGACTTAACGGAAGTGAGACTATCCAAACACATGTGGATTTTGAGCTGCTGCAGTTTTCATGACAGATTTGTATGATATCCTGTACTTTTCTTCGGGTTTATCTCATGATTCATGCCTAACAAGGTAGGATATTTTGGTTTCTCGATGGAATTCAAAATAGTTAATTTGTCGAATCGGATTAAACGTGCAAAGATTGATTCAATTTCTCTTGGACCTGGTCATGTTCTTGGGCTTGGCTCTTGGGCCTTGCCGCGCCGTGTGACATGGTCATGGGCCTTAAATTGATGACTATTTCTTTGACTTGTGCATTCAGTGGTAGGCAGATCATGCCATAACGTCAAAAATAAGTCAGCCTGTAGACCTATGTGGTTTCACGTAATGTTATTCACACAAGGTAGTCAATTCTGAATGTCCAGTCATACAAAGTAAACAAAAAATCCACACTGAATTACAAACAAGTGAATCGTGCTGGTGACATCCCTTTATAGGGTTGTCGGAGATTTTTAAAAAAATCATCCTATATATACAAATGATACACCATTGGAAAGGTCTTGTTACCAGAAATACATAGATATCATTCTTTTTGCTGTAGGTCAATTAGGTCAAATGTTACGGAGGATCAAAATTTTTGGAAAAACAGCGTTTTTCTGCCATTTTTCAACATTTCTGTTATAATTTTATAATTCTAAAACTATGATACACATATATACAAGTTATACATCATTGGACTGGTAATTCCATGACAAGCTCAGAAATGTAAGTTTCATTCCTGTAGGTAAGTTAGCAGAGAAGATATTGGGGGTTAAAGTTAACCCTAAAAACGAAAATTTCGAAAAATCTCATTTTTTCAGGATTTTCATCAGTACTCAACATAAATGCAAAAAATTTGATGATTTCCATTGTTTGTAGGAGGTCAACCATGAAATATGTTAAACTTCATATAAAAAGAAGGCTATTAACAATGATTGAATGGAAAAAAATGTAAATATATTGTCAAATGTAATAATTAATGGTGTCACGCCCCTTTTTAAATTGCATGTTGAGGATGATGTTAACATCACCTTATAAATGTAATTGATGTTTTTAGAATACACAGGCAGAACTTGCTGTGAAAAATTTGTTTCACAGTTTGTTTATATCATGAATCATATTTCATCTTTCATTTATTAACTTGACAGCCGGCTTGACTACATTTTATGAGGTATTAACTATATACCCAGATCGTCACGTCACCTAGTAACTTGCCCACAACCTGACTTTGTTAACTTGTAAGTCAGTATGGCCTCACAGAATGCAGTGTTGTACTGTTGTATGCAGGTTGTGAAAAGAGCAGACATATATCCATCTGCAAAGGGCAGTTTGGGGGGTCTGGGGTAACCCCTAGCAGGGGTCTTGGGGGCATCCCCTAATGGGGGGGGGGCAGAGCCCCCAGAAGCTATATAGGTTTTCCCGCTATTTACTGGAGAGATCTTTCAAATTCGATGTGGCAGATATTTGTAAGAACTGAGTAAATTCATTCTAACTGGTTTATGGAGCATGCTTCATGTGCTGTTTCAGCTTAATAATTCAGAATCTTAGAAAATGTTAAAATTGCATGATGCCGACATGTAATTTTTTAAGTACCACATTACTGAACAAGTTACATAATCTTATGTGCATGCTGCATTTTTTTATTAATGTCTAGTTAGTATAACTTTTAATTTTACAGTGTTGATTAATGATTTTTTCAAATTCTGTTCCACATTATACCAAGGGTTTCGCCTGCTGATGAGTGCCTTTGGCACCACTGGATCAACAGTGGCACTAATAGAGACTGGTAGTATTTAAACCTAGTTATAATATATAGTCCAGTGGGTCCTGGACCATTCGTGTGCATCTAACAATTAACCATACTAATCCATAGATCTTAACAAGACCCAAACTTACTGTCATGTGTATTCTACTCCATTTTTATGTTAATGTATTCATAAACTTCCAACATTGGACTCAAAGGAAGAATACATCAGTATTATAAATTATACATTTAAAACGTATAATTCATAATGTTGATGTATTCTTCCTTTGAGTTTGATTTGCTATTAAAGAAATATTGAAAAAAAATGAATGCAAATGATATAAAGAACATGACAGTAAGTCCAGGGCGAACAATGCACATATACATGTATTTTACACATGAACAAAACAAAGAGCAACAGACACTGTAAGCAGTTTATTAATGTCAACTGAATGTGCATGAAGACTGTAAATGACAAGAAGTCGCTCCAGAATGTCTGAAATATAACAGTGTTAAGATAAGACTCTACTCTTGGTTGTATCCTGTACTCTGACCCAAATTTTACTTTTGGCTTTTATTTAGTTGGGGACAAACATTTTCTGTCCCACAAGTATTGTTTACTTGAATATGCTCAATATTTCCTTCCTGGGAAATGCCATGGTCACAATATATCTGTTGAAGGCATCTTTGGTGTGTCATCTTTGCTGTCTGTAGCTTGCCCCAGATCATGAATACCAATCTCTTGCATGTCTGTACACCTGAAAATCAAAACTACCTATGTAATTTCATTCAATGATAGTTTATGATGTGATCACTTTGATCTCAGTAAACAATCAATGCATGTCAACATTGCAGATATAGCAGTACCATTATCTGACAATTGATTGGTACACTATAAATAATATGTATTATTTCTCAGCTTGTGTTGCTTCAAATTAATAAATAAACTTAGTTCAGTGACTGGTGAAGCCTTCGAAACAGAAAATGAAATTCATGGACTTGCAAGGATTTTGAAAAATGCATGAACCCTGTAAATGATTGTTTAAATATGCTGTATCAACACTAAAAACTTCACATCTACCAAATACATGCAACCTGCATTTTTGAAATTTTTGTCACCAGTGCATTGTTAATCAGGGGAATGACATTGTATCCCCCTTTGGGAGGGGGGTGCGGGGAGGAGCATGAAATCCAAATGTAATGTTGATCATAAAAATGTAAGAAGGTACCATATTCAACCATGCCCTCCCCCTCCCCCCCCCCCCCCCCCCCCCGCAATAAAAAAAGGGAAAAGTGGATACATGTAGTGTTTGTGTTGTTACAAAATTTCAACACCCCTTTATGAGGGGAGGTACATGTACATGAAACAGCGGATGCATGTTGCTCCCAATGCATTTGAATAAGAGATGAAAATGTTGAAAATGAAATGTGTTGGTCATACGCATCTCTTTTACCATGCATTCACAATCACTCAAGTGTCAACAAACCAATACATTTTCAATAGCCACCATGCATGCAGGCAGCATCATTACCCATATACAAGGCAATATTACTGGAGTATCATTGCAATGGTTCTAATCAAAGTTCAAAGTTGCAGAACTCTCTGCCTAAATATCCTTATGAAATGAGCAAATTGATTAACCTAAGGAT
This sequence comes from Hermodice carunculata, assembly GCA_964020975.1. NCBI lineage: Eukaryota > Metazoa > Annelida > Polychaeta > Eunicida > Amphinomidae > Hermodice > Hermodice carunculata. Next base: position 31,088,810 of record OZ026620.1, read on the forward strand.
GAAGACAAAACTGAAACATTTTTGATGATCTATCAAATGCTACTTCTTTGGAACTGGAGAAGAAATTGATAGAAGTTCATTTTGGAAGAATTTGTGAGAGGAAAAAAACTCTACTTCACCACTGGTCAACAAAATAAAGTTTAAGAGTGCGTCTAGAATTTTCCCTACATGTAATTTGAAATAATTGGCAAAATGATTTTGGTGATGGTTGTCCAATTTTGTGGAAAAAAAAAACAAGAAAAACATTCAGATCAGAACAGATCAAACTAGAACAATTGTTGACAATCAACACACTTGATAATGTGTACCCATTCGCATACACATTGGTCCCTGTACTGGATCATGCAAAAAAATTTGGAGGACTTGCACACAAAAGTTAAGCAAGTCTTGCACACCCAAACACAGACAGGCCCTGCTGCCAAGAAAGATAACATATCAATTAGCGATATGTCGCTGCATTTCAAAATAACGACCTTCTTGCACTTATGCAAGTTATGTATTGTTACTGTACCAAGTTTGAATCAAATGAATGAAAATCTGAAGCCAATGGCTTATTGAATGGGAAAAAGCAAACATGGTTACACACAAGATTGTGTGTATAGGCAGGCCCTGCAGCCAACAAAGATTGCCTTGTAATTGGAGATACCTAGTCACATCTGAAAACTTCTGTCTTCTTATCTTGCACAATTACATGCCACATTTGTGCAGTCACTGTACCAACCTGTCCAAAGTTTGAAAGAAAAAAATGGAAGTGTAGGAGTTGTGCTCTCAATATTGTGCCTACAGATGGACAGACAAGTCAATATGTAACATGTGCAATAAAGATTTTTTTATGGAAATGACATTTTGTGCCCCCCCCCCCCATAAATTTGCTGGCTGCACCTTTTCTAAAATTATACTAAGGTCATTGTTTTGATGACAATATAATTGTGGCAGAATGTGAAAAAAATGCCAAGTCCACTAACTTTTTAGTGGCCTGGGAACTTATCACTTATATTGAAGTTATAAATACTAAAATAGCATGGAGGTGTTAACCTGGAGGGGGGGGGGGTTAAATAGTTAATTAATCAGCATAATTATCTTTGTAACTTTCTTTTCTTTTTCTCACAAATATCAATTTATCAACACTCCTGACAAATGAAATGGACAATACCAATTAACGCCTCCAATGAGTATGATTCAAATTCCAAATAAATAGGTAGGCCTATAAGGCAGCAAATGTATGTAGTATTTCCAATGGGCAAATGCCGTATTATCGCTCATCATATTTTAAATGAATTGCGCTCATTTGCGCTTATTTCAATCGTGTCGACACTCATCTTATTTGGTTCCAAAATTCATCAAGTATTCTGATCTGTTTTTCCAAATTTTTCCATTCATAAACTTCTCTGGAGTCATATTTTAAAGATAACTCCGTAAAAATGGCGAAAAAATCACCAAAAATTACTTTTTGAAAAAAAATTTTTCACGATTGCATAACCCCATCTTACCTCCAAAGATCCACCACGTGGGAGCCTGATCGCGGGAAAAAAACGCGAGAAACAATCACATGAGCGATACTTGGTCTAGCGTATTTTCATGCAAAATGGCGGATTTCACCGAGAAGCGTGTTTGACCATTCACGTAAAAATCCCCGCTTTACGCATAAATGCACGCAATAACAAGAAACCGTGAGTTACATATTAATAAAAACATATTTCTTGATCGAACTAATGTAATATTGGAACTGCAAATGAAATATTTGACCGCAAGGCCACTCTTCAAAGTTGGGCAAATTTAAGATGTGACAGATAGGAGAGGCACAGACCACGCCCACTCGCTGACATCCCTACCCTTTAAAAATTCTGGAACTAGGTGTATGTAACAAAGTGAGAGAAGAGGATGAAGCCATCCCTTGCCTTGCCCAAGTTAATTACACGATGCCAGGTTGTTTTCATAGCCTGGCTCATTCAAGTGTAACACTACCAAGTTCAACTGAACCATTTGAAGTTACTTACCTAAGTTAAAATTAATTATAATAAACAATCTTGTAAAATTGCAGATGGCGAGCAACAAAGCCAACTGCACTGTTTACAAACTAAAAACTGAATAAAACCAGGGAGCTGTAATTTAGATTCCTTCCTATAGCAGGTCCCTGTTCAAACAAACTGCACACAACATATGGGACAACTCTGAAACAGAGTTCATTTATCAGTGGGAGAATATTGTGCATACATGTACATACAGCACACTTCGAAAGTGACAAATAGATAAAAAAAAACTGTGCATATTTTACTGTACAAGAAATACATATAATCTATCCAGCTGTTTACATACCAAATTAATAATTGTCATACAGGTTTTTGAAGGAGTTTACGTTTGAGGCTGACACAAGATGGCTAGGTAAGCTATTCCATAAACATATTACCCTATTACTAAAGAAGTATTTCCTGGTGTTGTATTTGCATCTCTTGACCTCCAATGTATAAGGATGTTCCCTTAACCCTGGGTAATTTCTAAATTGAAAATACTCATTATAATCAATTGCTTCTAGTCCATTCATTATCATATACACTTCAATTAAATCCCCCCTATCCCTTCTTTCTTCCAAGGTAGTAATCTCAAGTTCCCTCAGCCTCTCTCTGTATGGTAAGTTTGCAATTTCAGGGACTAGTTTTGTGGCCCTTCTTTGTACCTTTTCCAAATGGCCTTATCCTTTTTAGGGCCTGTATTTTTCCATTTAAAAAAACTAGAAATTCCATTTCACCAGCCGGAAATTTCCAAATTCTGTTTCAGTAGTTTTCTTTGTATGTAAAACACATAAAGGCAAAACAGCAAATTCCATTTCAGAGGTGACAAAAATTCATTACATGTATTTCGTTCTGTTTCCGTTAAAAACGGAAAGATACAGGCCCTACCTTTTTGAGGTAAGGTAAGGAATACAGTACCTGTACTGGATTGAATACAATGAACTGGGTCATTTCAATTGTGGCATTCACTCGTACCAGTTCTCCTTTGAACCATTCTTTTTAGGAATGGGAATTTGGTGCAGTTGGTTTGTGTTTCCCACTTTTAGCTAGGTGATTGGTGTCAAAGGTTGCTGGTTCAAAACCTGTCAATTCCCTGGTGACAAAACTTACATATGTATGCTAATGACAGCATGCTGGATTGACTATACTTTACTAACATTGGAAGCTCCTTCTGGGTTTTTTTTTTTCTTTCTTTTTGTTTGTTTTTTTTTTTCTGTTGCACATGGATCGTCATTAGGGCATTCACTAGCTGTAGGATACCAGGATGTGATCCACCTTTCTTTTCAAAGTAAAATCCAAAATACCAAACCGCTGTCGGCTGATTTGATGTACATATTTTATGCAAAACTGAGTCTTTTCACCTATTTAGTTGCTCTGCATGCTAACTTAACACATTTCTTTTTTTTTTCCCCAACACATACATCTAGCTATATGATTAGAAAAATGTAAAAAAAAAAAAAAAAAAAAAAATCTGGCCTGCAGGGCCCGTGAACTTCAAGCTCTGCTGGCTCTTCTAAGATTTTTGGTGGCCTGGCAACATAGTGCACAAGAGCAAACAGCTGATGGCTGTGAGGCCCAGGGTAGGGAAATGATTGATTATTCCCAGGATGGAAAAAAGATATAGCAGAAATCCAATTCTGTATGCTGTTCTTAAAACATTATTCCAAAAAAGTATTGACTTTGGACTCTGGTTTTATAGGTTTCTTTTTACTACTGCAGGAAATATCACTTGAGGCAGCTAAAAGGCTAAACAGAATGATCTACGACTAAACACCAGCCAACACAGAATACCTGGAGATTAGCCTTGTTGTTGGAAAAAATGTAGAATCACAAGAACTTCCTGAAATTCTCTATAGTTAACACATTTTTTTTTCAGCAGAATTTATTTTTATAAAATCCTGTTGCAGGTTTTCAGAAGTGCAAGGGTTAAGAAATTTTTTTCCGGCTTCATGATTGCTGGTTTTCAATTGCCATGTTCATAGTGAATTAGTTGGGTGATAATACAAGCGTTTATTGAAACAGTCTTCAAATGTACTTAAAACAAGCTTATTTCATTAAAAGATGTGCATACCTACTTTCCTAGTGCCCTTTTTAGACAAACCATGACTAAATAGCAACTTTACACCGATTATTTCTTTGTTTCAAAGTTTATAAGTCAAGTGGTTTAGTCATTGTCACCATCGTGACCTGAGTGGCATTTTGCCCACCATATTGCGATGCGGCGACATATGAAAACTTCAAGAAAATAGATGTGCACACAATTTCTGCCTGGGCAAGTCATAACTTTGGGTGGTCTTGTGGTTTAAATTGATGGATTTACAGCAACATTCTGTCCTATATAATTAAATAACAATGCAGGAGCAAAATCTGGTAAATAAAAATGAAAGTGCATGTGTGGTAGTGTGAAACTGAAAGTGCCAATGGCAATGTCAATATCTGATGATCTCCACACAAAACAGCAAACAGGCAAAGCAATGTTCAGTTTGGGTGTTTCCCTCTAAAGCAAAACTTTTGTTTTGTGTTAATGCCACTTTGACAAGAAATTTACTTGGCAAAAATGACCATTAGAAGACGGAAATGACTAACAGTACATGTAGTTTTTCCCAGTCTTTCAGTAAAATGTAAAAGTTGTTTTGTGACGTTTAAGATGCTTCAAAAATACAGTGGACTTGTTGTCTTCTGTGTTTGTTTTCTTACTGTGTAACAACAATGAATATTTTTCAGCACTATTCGAAGTTGCATTTTTGAATACCCTTTTTCCATCCAGTAAAAAGTAATGTTAACAGCATTTCAATTGCAGATCAAATCTAATGATTTCAAGCAGTTTTAACATGATGCGTGGCTCTGTGTGATATATATCTGCACATAAATATTAGAATTTTTTTTTACCGTGTATCTGTTCTTATCAACACTTGCCTAGTCTTCGCATAGATATTAGAAAATGCCCATGTCAATGATGAAATAAATCAATTGCTTATGAGTCAAGTACTGTACATGTTGATAACATTACATCTCTGTGTCTAACATTACTGAGGGCGGAATGCAACATTAACAATCATAAAAGTGGACTTATGGTAGAGTTCACATCTGAAAATAGTATATTCTCATCAAAAAGCTTTAACTTACAAATTCCTCATTTTAAAAAGGTAAAAAAAAAAGCTGAATGTCAGTTGTTAATTTAATAAAATAACCAAGAAATTTGGCAGTGGTAAGAAGGCAAAAATGTAAAGTTAACAATTTTAACTCTTTAAGTGCCAAATTTTGAACTGAGTCAACAGCTTTCCTTGCTGCACCCAATGCGCAGAGAAAAGCTGTTGACCTGGGATATTTAGTCTGGCACTAGAGGCATGATGGTACTTGACTGAAAGGTCTTTTTGCGATGAATATGAATCAGATCCTAATGATAATTCAGACTAGTTTGGTTTAAGTAGATTGACTTTAGACGTGATTGGCACTGAAAGAAAAGAACAAATCGGCATTTTTGAAAACTTGCACTTGGAGTACCAAGGTTAGGTGTTATTTCCAGAAATGGTTTTGGAGTGCATAACAATTTTACAAAAATGCAAACATAAACTATTATAATTTATTTGAAAATTTAATGTCGCTAACCTAACACAGTGGATGGAAAGGAATACAGAATTTTCCATTCTGCATAACATTAGCAATACATAATGTGGTTTCTGCAACACATGCTTGAAGCAAAATTATTTTAATTTGATTATTTTTCAATGCAAACTAGTATGTATAATGATCAAGATTTTTTTTTTTTTTGGTGTGAAATGTTACTAAAGCAGGTAAAATTTTGCTTATGTTGCTAACTTTACATAAGGACGGAAAATCAGGAAGTTTGGTGGTACATTTTTTCTTGGAAAATGTCAAATGAAAAACAACAATAAAGTCATTCATTGCACATGACAGTCAAAATATCATTCACATCAGCAGAGGACCAGACAGCAAAATGTCTGAGGTCCTGGAACCTTATCGTGAAGAAATGTCAGCAAAATCCATGTCTTGCTGTATAGGGTTGTCATGACATGTTGTATGAACAGTATTAAGCAGTTTGATAGCCTGTACATTTGCATTTTGTCACTGAGGAATGTGGAGTTAAAAAAGTATATTTTTTAGAAATTTTAATTTGCACACATGTATGGAGTTTGCTTCAATTTAATTATATTTGTATCTGTTCTTTACAGTCTGGAAGTATGACAGAACTGGACAGAGAACAGATAGACAAAGATGTTCTACCTTTTTTGACCAGGGAAGCACAACCCCACGTCAAAAGTGTAGCACTACAGTATTTCTTGGGCTTAACAGGAACTGAGGAAGGACGAACATTTGTAGCATCTAATGACAAGTACATCAGTGCTCTTGTATCACTGCTGGATGACCAGCCAGCGATATCTAAGGATGCCTTCTTGGCTTTGGTCAACTTAACCACAGAGGAGCGTGTCAGCTGGGCAATGCTGAATCTGGAATCACAGCCTACCTTTTTAGTTGACCTTCTGAAATACATTCTCGATGAGAAAAGTATTCATGCAGATGCAGCTTGTATGATTTTATCCAATCTGTCACGACCAGAAAGCTGCGCCGAACACATTGTTAAAACTATCATTGCCAATAAAGATGAGGTTGGGTTTGACAGGATCATTCGCGTATTTTGCTTGGAAAACTTCAATCCCAAAGGAAAGTTACATTATCTTGGTCCATTTCTATCTAACCTGACTCAAATAAAAGAAGCTAGAGGATATGTATTAGACAAGGAGAGGTGTGTTATTCAAAGGTTGTTACCATTCACTCAGTACAAGGACTCACTGGTACGAAGAGGAGGAATAGTAGGCACCTTGCGCAACTGTTGCTTTGAAACAGGTTTGTTCACAGTGGAACACACAATATCATATCCTGCAGCAAAGCCAGGACTCGGCAACCTCTGTCTACATGAGTGTAACCTCTGTCTGTGTTGTCTGCAGCATAAAATAGAGGGGAAACTTTCCATGCCTTTTTATCTTCCTCACTGCCCCCTTTCTCTGCTCCCTCTCATACAATAGCCCCTCCTTTGACAGACCACTCCTTTGGGAGACCACCTCCTTTGAGAGACCACAATTGTCATGTCTCTCTGAAGTACTTTTCATGTTATTTATACCTCCTTTGAGGGACCACCTGCTTTGTGTGACCGCCATTTTGGTGGCACTAGGGGCGGTCTCTCAAAGGAGGGACTACTGTATTAGTTTGTTCCCTGTCCCTTTCCAGATTTTGATATTGGATCACAAAGAAGAATTCATTTTGTTGTTAACCTTTCGCAGATTTTTATTTTGTTCTAGTAGAAATGGTGTATATTTGGACTGTGAGGCACCCAGTCTCCTGATAAAGTGGGAAGTAGGTATCCCAGTTATATGGTCATTTGAAAAAACACACTTAGATTTTCCTACCTTTTCAATTTAATTTGCCCTGTCCTTCTCAAAAGCTTCAGAGACCACTCTATTATAAATATGGCAGTGCCAACCAATCATAAATTATCCTGGGGTGTCAGAGATTTGCTTGTATGTATATGCAGGATTTACAGTGGTACCTCTCTTGAGAGACCCCTCTAATGAGAGACCACATATCTTTTTAAGACCACTCTCTCAGAACACTGCATTATCTTTTCCATGTTGTTGTACCTCTAAAAAAGACCACCTGTTTTGAGAGACCACAGTCCCCTCTTATAAGGCCACCCCAAATGCAATAAAAAAAGCTGCCTTATAAGAGGGGTGGCCTCTCTTGAGGGGGGGGGGGGGGGATATAATGGAACTACACAGGGTTCATACAAGCCTTGAAAAGTTTGGAGAAGTTTGGAATTTCAGGTCATGCCCTTCAAGGCCTTGAAAAGTCTTGAATTTCACACTTGTGTCTTGAAAAGTTTGGAAAATCATATTTTGTACTCAGACTTGGGTATTTTAATTCATTTGGGACAGAAATGTGGAAGTTAAGTTAAATGATACCTGTTGTTTTTGTTAAGTGTTAGCCCTTATGTTACTCAAAGTTAGTTTGGAATTTTGGACAAATCAGTCTGGAAAAGTCTTGAAAAAGTCTTGAAATTTGTGGCCAGACAGGTGTATGAACCATGAATTCTACATGTACCATACTTTCTGTACAAGAATGCTGGCCTTTAAAGAGGGGTGGCCTCTGGTGAGAGGGGCCTTATAAGAGAGGGACCACTGTGTTCTTATTTTCACTTATTTCCCTGAGGGTACCAGGGTTCGCTCAGGTCCTTGAAGTGCTTGAAAGTACTTGAATATGCTACATTCATTTTCAAGGCCTTGAAAACCCAGAATTTTGGACAAAGGTCCTGGAAAAGTCCTTGAAATTTATGTTTAAGCATCACCCAATGAGGCAAGTTGCCAAGGAATATGAATATTTTCCACAAAATTTAGCATTTATGAACTTAAATCACATTAAGATGAACACATTCTGCTGTCATTTTCCTTTGAAGTGGCTGGCAAATTCCATTTGTCAAAATGTAACACTGCAAATTACAAAGTATCGTTTGGCTTTTAACCCTGTTTTAACCCATGTAGGTTTGACAGTTCTTATCAAATCAGGCCTAACCAATTATGTGAGCCTTATTTACATGTACACAGGGTTCATACAAGCCTTGAAAAGTTTGGAGAAGTTTGGAATTTCAGGTCATGCCTTCAAGGCCTTGAAAAGTCTTGAATTTCACACTTGTGTCTTGAAAAGTTTGGAAAATCATATTTTGTACTCAGACTTGGGTATTTTAATCCATTTGGGACAGAAATTTAAAGTTTAGTTAAATGATACCTGTTATTTTTGTTATGTGTTGGCGCTGATGTTACCCAAAGTTAGTTTGGAATTTTGGACGAATCAGTCTGGAAAAGTCTTGAAAAAGTCTTGAAATTTGTTGCCAGACAGGCGTATGAACCATGTGTACAGCCTACTTTCAGGCACAAATACACTGTATCAAACATACAGGTAACAAAGTACATCACCTTTCTAGAAAGGAAACTGGGGCATTCTTGTCAAAAATGTGCATGGGGATAGGTACATCTTCAGGTTTAATTATACCCATATGAAGTTGTTGCAATTTTACAGACTAGATAGAGTCAATTTCAGGAATACAACCCATACTGGCTGTAGGCCTACATAAGTCACAGTAAACTGATAAAATAATCCATATTGAATTTATCTTTAAAAAGGACTTTTGGTAATATGATCCACATATAGGCTTCTTTCTAAGTTTGTGGAAAGTCTACTGCCTATTTCAAAAATTGAGTCTGATTCATACATGGTTGGAATAAATAATAAATGTGGACTAAGATGCATTGGTCGTATTAGTAGAGGGTTGAAAAGTGATGATTTAAACAATTTGTCAGTTGTGTTCTATTGCTGGATCTGGTCCTTGAAAACTTGATTTAAGTGCTTGAAAAAGCCCTAGAAAGTCCTTGAATTTACTTTGCACAAACCTGTATGAACCCTGGGGTACAAAAGTGTGAAAAAAGAAACACAGTGAAATAGTATTTTGATATTGTTTGAACAGGAATTACATGTATGTCCAAAACAGTGAAATGTCAAAAATACAAAAGCCATAAAAATATATGTACGTGAAAATATAAGCAATTTACAGTATCTGTGTGCACAGTGTAATGAGGCACAAGCTTTAATTTGTCATGTGTCACACTGATACCACATGTGCATGGTTTGTAGTGACCTGATAATGAAGACAAAGTTAACTCATGCCTTCAATGCCTGTCACTGACTTTTGGAAATTGCTCAATCAAATTTCTAATAAAAAGGGCTTTCATGCAAGTACATGTTCCAACATACCCAGTGTAGAATCCATGGGGTTTGCCTGTGTCTGTAATGACAGGCTGTAGTTGCACAGGTACCAACTGTCCCTCATCATCAGGGACTGTCCCTGAAATTAGCTGAAATTTTGACCAGTTTACGTTGTTTGTCCCACATTGAAACTGAGCATTTTCTTATACATTCTTTGTTAAGTATACTCTGCCCCTGGTGTTCTCACTTAAATGTCCCTGAAATGGCATTTTGAATGATAGCATCTTTGTAGTTGCAGCGTGACATGCATTGCTTATAGTAGCAGATATGAAGGTCGATTTGCTCTCAAAAGTTCTTTAAAATCAACTTTTAATCATTTTCGGTTGAAGGTATTGATGATTGGCAATCTTACCAAGTGGCTATGTTGTGACCGTTGTAATATTATGAGAAAATTAAGTGCTAAATCGTTCATTGATGTGAACATCTTTTACAAGTAAAGTCACATGTCAGTGTTTATTTAGATATGCAAATTTAGCTGACCAGGGATCCGGGAATGTACACCCATGCAGGTGGATCCATCTGAACACAATACCTGATCTTATTAAGTACCCATTTATTCATTTGTGTTGTCACGACAGGAGAAGTCACATTTAGCAATTTTATTTGTATTGGGCTGAATACACAACCCAATATACAAAGTTCTTGTAGGCCAGAGGTGTGTATTCAAATAAGATTCTATGTTAAAGTATTAGTAACATTCAATATGTTGAATAGTTTTGAAATTTACAGGAGTATTTTAACTGTGTACAACCATTTACCACAAGAAATTTGGTGTTTCTATGTAAGTCAGTTTTAAAGTTACGAAGGAGTAAATTACCATGGAAACTTATGGAAATACACATACTTGGCCCACCTGCCTCCAGAGCCCTATACTGTGAACCCAAATAAACCAGTTGATCTTGACCTTTGTCAGCATTAAAGGGTAGAATTACAGGATAGAGTTAAAGGGCAGAGTTACAGGATAGAGTTAAAGGGTGCATGTAGAGTTAAAGGGTCATGTAGAGTTAAAAGGCAGAGTTACAGAATAGGGTTAAAGGGTAGAGTTACAGGACAGAGTTAAGGATAAGTTACCCCTTAGTGTTAATGTCTACAAAAGGACAAATAAAACACTAACAATTCATAAAATGCCTCACAAAGCATACATTTTTAAAAAGCACACAAACTGGAGGATCTATATTTGCTATTTTTATTTGTGTTACTTGGCTTCTGTTTATGCAGCAGTAAGACAAACTGAGAATACAATTTTCTGAATTTTTCACAGAAAAGTGGATTCAACTTTTTTATTTTTCATCGTAATTCTAAAATTCTAGTGAAAAAATAACCTACATATACTTAGTCAAAAAAAGGCATGTCTCATTTTTGTTCATTCTTTTTTTTTTTTTTTAGTGGCTGAGGAGGTGTGATTGTTTTGAAGTTGACAGGATGACACCTCAATTTTCATCAAAACGCTCAGAATTTGTAGTGCTATTCTGACAAATCTAAACAGTTTTTTGATAATCTGAGACTGGCTTTTTAAGTTGACTTCATGAAAATTCTTTTACTGCAAACTAGATGTTTCCACAACAAAAACTGTCAAAGTTGAATCTGTTAGAAGTTTGGACTATTTAGGCATAATGCTAAGGGTTAGCTCATCCTTAAAGGGTATAGGTAAAGGGCAGTCCCTGTGGTTTTGTTGTGGCAGACTTGCATGTGTTTTCATGTGTGGTGTCTTTCAGATTACCATGACTGGCTGCTGAGTGACAAAGTGGACATCCTGCCCAGGCTGTTGCTGCCCCTGGCTGGACCCGAAGAATTTGATGAAGATGACATGGAGAAACTACCCGATGACTTACAGTACCTAGAGCCAGACAAAGAAAGGGAGCCAGACCCTGACATAAGGAATATGTTGATAGAGTCTGTCAATTTGGTTAGTACACCTATATCAAGAGTTGCTAGCAAGGGCTGTTAGTACAGTTACTGTCTGCCCTTGTGGCTACTTCTAGTGAACAAGTGCAATAAAGTCTTCTACTGGCAAGCTACTAAATGACTTTGTGCTATTGAAGATAACAGCAAAGGTGACAATGTAATGAATTTTTCATTTTTCATTTGCTTGCAAGGCTTGTCAAGAAACACTGATTTCAACCAGGTACATACAATTGGAAGTTACATGGAAGACTTTTACAAAAAAATAAAATATGCAAATCTAACATGTCCAATATAATTCTGGTTCCCTTAAAAAAAGTATGACAGTATGGTAAATGAAAAATTCATGTAAAATGATCAAGCATGTTGCAGGACTGCAAGTTCTCAATGTTCAAAGCACTCAATAAGTGGCAGCACTCCCAATGATCCATTGTATGTATCATCATGTGTTTTCTAAGTATCTTATCAGATTTGGGTAACAGTGAGGTAAAAGAATTGATGAATTCACTGATCTGATTGTTTATAATCCTATGCAAACAAACTTTTCAAAATCAGTCTCAATTAAGCAAAATAAGTGGACACCTAAATGAAAATTTGAAAAAGGTAAACTTTGTGTTTCAGCTACAGTCATAATGGTAACATGATTAATTAATTGTCTATGGCAGTATCTGCAATTTAAGTTTTGCTTTTTATTTAATTTTTTAGCTGTGCACTGCCAAAGGACCAAGATTATACGTAAAGGACAAAAATACCTACATCATCATGAGGGAACTTGATAGGTGGGAGACTGACCCAGTTGTGAAAGCGACTCTGGAGACTATGATTCAGCTGCTGATAGGAGATGAACCTGAGGCGGGGATGGAGAATCTGAAGGATGTTGAAATTCCCGCAGATGTCGAGGAGAAATTGGAAAAAGCAAGGACTGAACGTGAGAAAGAAGTACAAAAGGAACTTGAAAAAGTCAGAATTGGGGCCCCAGCAGACACTGAAGAATCTGATGAGCCAGTTGGGCAAATAGTTATGATGTAACTCTTAATATGAGCAGAAACTCATGATGATCAAGCTAAGTTTATGCACTGGAAGTACCCACATGTTTTGTTTTAGTGGAAGCTGACCTCAATAATTCCAAGTACTTTGGGGTTGTATGAAAATTTACACAAGTGGACAGGTGACTTGAGTCCATCCACTGACCATGATGGCTAATGGGTGGTACATATGAAAAAGTGCCTCTGTAGGGTTGCAAATTAAACTGAATTTCTCATGTATGTTTTGAACAGAATTCATGAGGGCAGGTATTTTTTTCTTTTATGTTTGTTACTGTAACAACAATGCCAAAGTTTTGTTCCAACTGTTTTTTATCCACTTGAAGAGATAAGTAATTGAATAATTTAGGACTAAAATTGTATTAAAGGATTGACTATTTAAGTTAATGTTAAATAAAATACAAATATGGTGTCATCATTCAATTTTACGTCGGTAGGCTTTAAACCAGTTAATAAATCAAACCATAAATGAAATACAACGCAAATATAATAGAAACTAGCATATGTTCTGAATAGATGTTAAAAGTAGCATAAAACTATAGTTAAAGAGTTAGTAATAATCATTTTAACTGCTCTGGTCCTTGAAATATAATTTTGTAGGGCAGTGTAACACTTTCTCCAGTTGCAGGCATTGGGATGTTGGTCCAGTATGCTTCCCGAGTTGAGCGAAGCCTGAAACTGTGACACTGGCCTTCTCGGCAACAGAGACCTAATCTGCAGGCAAAACGCCCTGGCATGGTCGTCACTGAGTGTACCTTGAGAAATCATTTTTTTTCTCTCTCTGATCCCATTCCAGTAGGCCACAAGTATGTCCTTAAGGAAAAACAATGGACTGGTAAAAGAGCTGGTAAACTGAGTCTCACTAAAGATCAATTCCACATCATGTCTGCTTTCAGCCAGACCTACTAAGTAATGAATTTATGGTTAGTTGGGTGATGCTATCTTCACATGACCTGACTAGCATGCCCTAGTCACGTGTGTAACAGCATCTGATGGGCAAGACCAGCTCTCCCCCCCCCCCCCCCATCCCATGCACTACCACACGGGCCACTTAAACCCACATTAATAAATCAATGTGTCCCTTTGAGTATGCTTATTCACTCTAGGGGACAAGTACAAGTATTTTTGAGCAATATATGACACTTGCATTGACTCGGATACACAGCTTATCAGCATTTGCAGAGTTTGTGCTCTTTTATCCTGAAAAAGTTTGCTGTATGGTGGCCATATGGTGAGCCTTACCCATAGGAGGAATGTATAGTGAGAGACAAACTTCAAACTAAGGGTAAAACGATATTTCTTGATTAACAGGGTGTCTCAAAAAGCTGGTATAAGCTATATTATAAGTAATAGAACTACTTTCTAGTATCATCCTGTTATGGCTTATAAGTCCTGGATAATATGTAAGTGATGCTAATAATCTTTTATAAATAGTTGTCTAAGATCGCAGGAAGTATAATGCATTTACTATGTTATTCCAACACAATAAATTCTAAACCCATGTACATTGGAAATCGCCATATTTTGTTCATCATAATTTTCATGCTGGTCATAAACCCATTTATATCTAAACATATTGACTTGTCGAGCATGTTGGCACAAATTGTCTGGTTATTAACACAACAAATTTCTCATCACAGATTCATTAATTGCCAAACTTCCTTTCAATATAACACACATTAATCAGCTTCTAATCGACCCAATTTAGATATGGGTCTTAGTAGCTCATTTGTGGCAGTTTACACCTTATTAACTCTAACCCCGCCATCTTGACCAGGAAAGCAATCAATGATCCTGCCCAAGGGCCATTGATTCCTGTGACAAAGGTCATTTACAACCAAGATGAGATCACCCTCTTCACATTTGCTTGGAGGGTAGCTAGTCCTTTTTGAGTTTGAGGTATAAAACCTGTCACCATCTTTTCCTGCAGTACTGGTCTGCAGAGTTGGTCTGTTCCACAGGCAAGTCACCATTTTCCTTCAAGAGCAATAAGTAGTTAGGTGTTAGTGCTTGATAATCCTGAATATAATCAGAAATGTGTGTGAGTGGCCGATTGTTCGATGGAGATAGGTTGCATTATCATTATGCACAAATGGGTTTTGGTGAAAATCTACAAATGAAAAATCTCATTAGTGCACTCATAAAGTCATCAGTCTCAAGTAAGAATGTCATATTAATGTGTCTACTCACCAGATACGTAAATATGCATCCGTATTTCCTTTCAAATGTTTGGCCTCTGCAAGTCTTATACACTCCGAGCAGGTCTATCCCTACTGATGAGAAGACTGGCTGATCGGATGTAATTTGGTCTGCAGGCAAGTCCGCCATTTTAGCTTTACCTGTAGGACCATGAACTTTGGTGCATGTCACACATGCATTCAAGACTTTATTCACAGACCTATGCCCCTGAATAGGCAAGCATCCTGCTTCTCTCAAAGCAGCTAAAGTATGCTCTATACCAACCTGTCCATTCGTCTCATATACCTACCTAATTACCTTTTTCACAACTTTTTGTGACACATTGGCTCAATGACAGAATGAATTTACTGGCCCTGCATTTTGCCAAGAATATAGATAGCAAGTTACAAAGATTAGCTAACTTTTCTTTTGACAGTGATAAAGACATCTCTTTAGAGTCAATTTGGACCCCTAGAAATGCGAGTCAGTCTGTGGAACCCACAACCTTGTCATATCTTATATAAAACCCTAACCTCAGTAAAAGTGCCATGAGATTTATAACCTCCTCTTCCCGAATATTGTGTGAATATTCCACAAAATCGGTTATGTCTAAAAATTTAACATCACCTTGGGCTCCTGCCGGATGGAGACATGCCATATTTGGTGCTGTAGTGGTACCAGCTATTTGTGCATCCGTGCCCATCACATTGCCAAAGTTAGGCAACGATCGGGCATGTGGATCCGTATTGGAGGCTGTAGGATTGAGTAAATCTCAGAGACAAAGAATCGGCACTTTCTAACTGTCTTACTGTAGCCTGTACAAAGGGTTTATGTCTCATCATTGTTAGATTTGCTTCCGTATGAGAGTTCATGGACGCCGCCATGTTGGAATGACCCAGTATCACCATAGTGACACCCAATTCAGGTTGGTTGACTAGCGATCGGATATCTCTGGGCTAAACTCTTTCCCTTGTTAGAACTGGTTTTACCACCACTACCAGCAGCTTTATTACTAGCACTAGACAAAATTTTGAACTCAATGTCTATGGTACTATCCCCTCCTTCCGATGTCCCCTTTCAATATCCACAACAATAGCAGTGTGCAGTTCAAGTATAGTTTCTCAAATTGTGATATGACGCCAAATACATTAAATTCTCAAGATGTTGTAATTTGCTGTCTACCTTTTGTAACCTTTTGTGTGTGACATCAGAACTCACAGTTTCGATAAAACCTACAACAAAAAGTGGCCTGGTAAGGTCATATTTAAGTCCTCTGCCTGCAAACTGTAGGGATAACTTCGCTTGTGGCCATAACTCAGGCCTCAATACCTCATCACTAGCTTTAGTTGATCCACTAGACTTATGTTTATGTTAACTTTTGTTTTTGCGTTTGTGTCGCCTGTTCTTACTAGAAGAACTATCAGTGTCATAATCACGAGAACTGCAGGGCGCACCATTTAAGTCTGAATCATCGGCACTGTCCAGCTGTGATGTTGCCACAGATTAATGGGAAGGCCCACCCCAGACGAAGATGAACCATACAATGAAGAGGAAGACCTCTGCCCATGTTTACCATGTTTCCTGCCGCCGCCATGTTTTCATCCTTGACCTCTACCCCTACGAGTTTGACCTCCTTGGAAATCATCAGTGGCTATGTCACCCTTGACCATGGCTACGTCAGGATCACCCTTGTCTGAGGAAACCAAACGGAAATGGAAATCGACAATTCTGTCCTCAGCCCTTCTCTGTAGGTTCTCAAATTGACTCAAAATCGCAAATCCACAGTTTTAGCAGATAAATCACCACTGCTAACTTTTGCGACATTCACAGGTTTTGGCTTGGCGACTTAGAACCATTGTCGGCATCAGATGCGCCAGTTTTGTCTGGCAATGCATGTATCTCGCTCTTGAGCTGACGAATCTTTGCTAATGTTTGTTTTTTCAGCAAAATGTCTTTCTTCTGACTGAGATCTTTATTTAGAGCAGCAATTAAAGAATCAGGATCATCACCAAGTTCATCAATATCAATCTGGTGTAATTCATACAACTGTAATTGATCATCAGTGTAGTCATCACACAAAGCTCCGGCAAAAGGCAATATATCTTCGTCATCAAGCACTCCATGTATTTGAGAATCCATCTCACTCATATCAAGCACAGTTTCTTGACTGATATCAAGGTCCGAGCCGGTATGTAACTTCGCGTAACACGGTACTGGGATTTGTCTAAGCCCTGATCTTCTGTGAGATCGGAATGCCATAACCTCATAAAAGGTTCCAAAACATACCTGTATGGTATATATGATCGCAATCAACCTCATCGAGCCTGAAATTCTCATAATCAAGTGTTCCACAGATCAACTGAATCAAATGTCCAAAAGAAAAGTCATTACTGTGAACCACCATGTACAAAGATCAAACCCAGAACGAATAAACAAAGACATAAGTGGAAAATAGAACAATAGCTTAATGAAATAACAAAGACAGGTGGAAAAAAGAACAATAGCTTAAGTCTGAATGGAAACGTACAGTGAAAATAAAATAAGGAATCCCAAGGAACACACTATTATTGTGTATCCCAATCGATTCAATATTTGGAATTACAATGTATATTCTACAATGCAAAATATCAAGTTGACTAGCGTTCGGTTAGCTCTGGGCTGCTCAACGTTGTTGGGTCAGCTATTTCCGGAAGGTATGGTCCTACCTGCCTCTGAAGTCGTGTTTCCACCTCGAAGTTTTACGATAGCTTGATGTAATAGAATTTTCTGGCCCACAGTAAGTTTTGGGTGGATTGTGTCTTGTTGGAGGCCACTGAGCACTTCGTTGGGCGGTAGTTTCGCCAGTGTGGCCATACAAGCCAAAATCTGATTTTTCAACAATTCTTGGGTCCTTGCATTCAGGCCAGCAGCGGCGGCCCATTCAGCAAAGTTAGATGCTGCATTGTTATCCTCGTTTGATAGATTTTTGCCATCCGGGCCTAACTACATGTATTGTGTGTCTGCTGGATCTGGCATTTTTTGGTTCTTGAAAACATTGGTTGTGTAAATGTAGTTAACGTTCCCAAGCACACAGCCAGCACGAAAGTACATACACCAGTAACAGTATTAAAAAATATGTACATGATGTCATGAACAGTTCACTGGTATAAAAATATTCAATCTGTGCATTTGGGTTTGGGCACCTGCACATTGGTTCTTTGTTTTGTTAGGGTGAGGAGTTGAGATGGTATAACATAAATAGTCTTTTGGACCACAGTCAGACAAACCATACCACAGGATGAAGGGCAGCAAGCAAGAATGTGCAGCACACTGTTAACAGTATTTTACTTCAATGAAAAAATAAAGATGCACTTAGTATAATGCATGATTTTTTCACCTGATATCATGTTGTGTATTGTTCTAGGACTCACATGTAGACAAAATTAGACTCTTAGATCCACAAAATTTAATTTCAACAAAAAAACTTACCTGTGTTTACAGAATGGATATGTTGTGACCTCTGTGACTTCATCATAGTCTTGTCTCCTTGCAGGGGTGTCTTGGTACAGTATGTGCAAAGAATTAAGAAAATTGTCTACACCCCAACCAGAGGCATTGGCACCATGTTTAAATATCCCATGTACTACATGCAACCCACAGCTGCCAATGTTTAGCAGTGAAGTGTTGTAGCCACATTGCCATTCTGTCTGAACCATATAAAAAAAATTCCAGTTCGCATGGGGTCCATCCATGGACCGTTGTACAAGGTTTCTTCTAGTTATCCCTCCCATACAAGTTTGGAACTTTCTGTTCATGTCCTCTGCTGTGGCATGACCCATGAACTCAGAAGTGAGATACTGTGTGCTGACCTTGTCATGTTCCCATTATTGTACATGGAAGCCCACTTGCTTAGTCTGCGTTTTGTGGTTGAGGGACTTTTCAAACAACAGGAGGTAGCCATCCTCTTCCTTAATTATGTCCTTATGCAGCATAAGAAAATGGGGGGCAATACCCAAAGTACAAACATATGCACACTCGTAATCCTGGCACGAAAATTTTGCTGCTGTTTCACTGTTCGGAAACATCAGCCTGAAAAGATCTGTTGTGTCTTGACGTGAATTGAAGGAATAATGTCACTTTGCCACTTTCAAAGCTCAGTAGATCTCTGCAGATGATATATGCTTTGGCCATGATTCAATTAGATATCCAAATCAAATGTATTTTTCTGCAACTGTCCTGCAATGCATTGCACCATGTTCAAAATGGTGCTCTCTGCAAATGGTACCAAGGTGCATAATTTGTATTGCCAGGATATCGTGTCACATGTGGATTGGTAACTAATGATAGCTGCTTCAGACACAAACGAGCTGGCAGATTAAAGTTGAGATGGTAAGTCATGTTTTAAAAGTACTTTAAAGACCGTTTGCCCTGGTAACTCAGAGAACGTACATCTGGAACCTAGCGAAATATTACAATAATGATCACCGAAAAACCAGGGCTGTGCTGTTTCACTGAACAACTGTGCCTATGCTGTTTCCCTGGCCCAAGTTAATCCGCCAGACAATTTGAAACAAAATGCTGTGTTTAAGTTGACTTTACTACAAAATAAGGGCACATGCCGGCTACTTTCTTGATCAAATCTTTCAACCAGGGTCGCTCAATTTTTATTAGAGAAGTGCAGCTGCAATTTTTTTTTTTCTTTTTTTGTATCATAAAATTTAGTTAGGGTCGATCGAGCTACCAGAACCACACATATATTGCTGTCAGGCCTTTTGACATTTATAAACATGTTTAAAAAGGATGTTCTTTCCCCTCTAACACATTAACTCCTTTGGTACCTGGGCACAGCTGGAGGTACTTGTTTCTGATATAAAAAATTTCGGCACTGAAAGAAAATGCAAGCAAGTTACATGTTAAAGTATCTTTTTTCGTAAACATTTATGAACATATGATGTAATCTGTAATATATGAGTAAGTATAATCACCTTAGGCATTTTTTTTTTCTTTTGTGACTCCAGAAATTTGTAAGCATGAAGCACTCGGATACTATGTGCCCTGCGAGCTGTATACTCTTTTGTATGGGAGCTCTTTCTTCAATATTTTTTTTTTTTTGCCAGTCCAATCACTCATTCAATGTGAATCCATTATGACGCATTCTTCTATCTTTCACCACTGTGCTGGGGTCAAGTTGTGATTTTCCTTACAACATGGTTGGGGTATTTACACACACATCTGGGGGAGTAAAGAGGCTTTGTACCATTATACCCCTGTCCGCCATGATACTGTCCCCTGCCTCAAACTTTCCATCCTCTAAGAGGTTTGGCCTTTCAATGATTTGTCTATCACTGGTACTACCCCCGTAACTGGAACTTATAAAAGTTACCACGCCTCTTGGGGAACAGCCAATCATGGTTTTGACTGTGTTCCTGTTCTTATATATGTTGAAAAGTTTGCACTCTGGTCTTTCACATGTTTTGGTTTTTGCAATGGGCCGGGGTTTCTGTAGCATCCAGTATGAGTCTTCTTGTAGGAAATAAATGCCCAAAATCTGATGACATGTACTCTTGCACAGTGTCATTCGATAACTATATGTCTATCTCTTGAGTTGTAAATAAATGAAGTTCCCCCATGTCACAAATAGCTGAGGTACTGTTTGCCGGCATACTTTGAAGAGAACGCTGAGCTCTGTGTCCTCATTGGCTTGTCTAACCGTGACCAAAGTAAAAAAAAAAAAGTGATCTTCTGCTGACAGTGACTCCCATGTATAATGCAAGGGCTGCAGCAGGTCCTAAGCAGTTAAATAACAGCATGAAGTGTTCCTATGAGTCAAAACCAGTGTACAGTGGTCCCCCTCTTATAAGGCCATCCCAAATGCACTAGAAAAGTGGTCTTATAAGAAGGGTGGACTCTCTTGAGGGGTAAAATACAATGAAAATGCCATACTTGCTGCATGGAGAAGTTGCCATTGTAGAGGGGATGGCCTTTCTTCGACGGTGGGGTTAAGAGAGGGACCACTGTAGTAGGAAGCAGCAGTTTTTATCTTCCTTGTACTGTTCAATGCCAATTCTTACTGGTCATGGGGTTATAATCTCATACTATATCTCAGATTCTTGAGTTGTGTTTTTCTCAACTTTTGATGGCACATCAGGTTTACTGTAGCTACCAATGACCACCTCATTATCCTGCTCAGGAACTGTGGCATCATGTTTTGTAGATGCAGCAGCCCTCCACTCAGGTCTGAGTTCCCTCAGTCTGTCTGGTGTACGTTTGAAGTTTGAGAGGAAAAGGCTTGGTACTACATATGGCTTTAGACATCTTCTGTTTCCTGAAAAAGTAAAATATCATTCCATTCCATGAAAATCTGTAATATGTCACACAAAAGTTGTATTTTATATACAATACAAGGGCTGGCTGAAAAATTTTAAGCCTAGCTGTGAAAGACCAGTACAAAGTCGATGGTTTTCATTTATTTCTCTACGTAGCCCCCTTCCAGCATCATGGGGTAATGAAGATCCAATCCACACACTTAGCAGACAGGTTTTAAAGACTTGAATCTGTCTGTTTACATAATGGACAGGAATGTGTGGGACGGGTAGTTGTATTAGGTCTAGTGAACTGATTCTGTGGTTGATGGCTGGATGGACCAGTGCGGTTGTAATTTAATGAGGCTGCAGCACGCAAAACCTGGGCATCTTCACCACTACGGAGCTCTTCTAAGAGAGAATCAAGTGCTACGGACCCCTCTGGTCTGATGGACGCAATTGTGCGGAATCGCAGTTCCGTGCCATAGCGTTGTTTTACCAGACGAGGTAAGTCCTCTTGAATCAGACAGAGCCACAGTACTGTGACTAAAGTGTCTAGTGTTGGGGAGAGTTCCTCATCAATCTCGAGTGTATTACCATGGTGACTAATTCCACCATCTTTATGTAGCAAACTATCCTCCACAAAAGACATAAGGCATTGAAACAGGGCCTCTGGGCGTTCATCTGGTTTTAATGGGATTGCAGTTATGTCAAGGAAGTGTGCACCTGTAGATTGCAGGCCATAATGAAGGCGAATTGCTTGCCAAATCCCATTGAGGGAAGTACTGTTCTTCACTGTGGTACTCCATGAGATGACAGGACAAAAATTGGCTATTTGGCCTAACATTAATTCAAGGAGAGTTACTTTTTGCGCTGCTGTTTTCCTTTGCCCTTCTGGGACTGGGGACGCATCATCTTCAAAGCCTCGGTGGGGGTTGGCAGTAGATTTCTTTTGCCATTGTATTTGTGTCTTTTTGTCCAAAACCACTTCCTAGTAGTCATTACCCTATTTCGCAGTCGGAACTCTTTACTTTCCATAAGCTAACCTGTCCCTGTCTAACTTATATACATAGAAGTTCTATTGTCCATATTGCACACGTTCCTTTGTAAAATTTTGACATAGGCTGTATTAGCCCAAATAAATTAAAGGGTCTTCAGCGGGTAACTACTCAACATGTTTCGGAGCCTTTTACCCGTACATGTCTCTCTGAGTAGCGGCTCCTTGTCTAAGCTAAATATTCAGCAAAGACAACCCACATAATAATGAATAAATATGAACGTGGCAATTGATGAATTAGCTAAATATGTGAAGTTTTGCTTATAAATGCATAGCTTCATATCAAAGAAGAACACCTGTCAAACAAACCATAATTACCAGATTTTCATAGTACAGGTTCAGATAAGAACAATTTGACTTACCCCTGAACCAATATGTACCCTTTCTAGCTGGACAGCTTATCCCAGTTAAACCATCCGCCAATGTTTAACTGAAGTGGAAACAAGCTGGGGCATTATATTCAGTCCCAGGGAATGTAAAATAAACAGTTGCAGCTAGACCACCTGTACAAACCAAGCGAAATCCTAACAAGGACTGTAACAATGTACATCCTGCACCAGAGATGTAAAACAAACACCATGATGACACCTACTCCTCAAACAATTAAGCTCTATTTAACTGCCAACCCTGAGTCAATGTGTCAACTTAATGTGTCGGTGGCTATGAAGTATTGTCAGCAGGGAAGGGAGCAAAGTTGTTAAATTTTCCCTCCAACTTTCAAATGTTGTAATAGTTTCGTTCTCTGAGAGGGACAATTGTTGGTGGGCTCGTGTCAGAGACATGCCAGTGACAAGGTAGGTCGCATGGCTGCTGTTGCTAATGAATGGGTTGTAATATATGTCACCTTTGTCCTTTGACTTTGGAAGGACTTTGCAATGTCGCTATCTGTGAACATAATAGGGAATAGCCTAGATAGATGATTTGCCACATTGAAAGGAATGTTATGTTCCACCAATGCATAGCAAAACAACACCTCAGCTCTGGTGGTCTTGTCCTGAAAATGAAGAATGTATATACATGTATGCTTACAATACACAATACATATAGGCCTCATAATCACAATGCAATAAATAAGAAAAAAACTGAACTATTCAAAATTTTTAAAATTAGATAACATTACACATTGTTTGTCTTCCATGTTCTGAAAGTGTAACAATTGTGAATTAATTTTTAGCTGAGCAGGCTTGTTAGTCAGATGAGCTTATCTTATGGTCCTCCGTCCGTCGGCGTCGTCTGTCCGGCGTCAACAATTCACATTGTCAACTTTTTCTCCGAAAACATCAGCCAGGTCGACTTCAAACTTGGTGGGGATATGGCTTGGGTGGGTCTCTACCAAGTTTGTTTAAATGTTCGTGGTCCAGTGATTTTTGGATTTTTTATGAATTTTTTTGTTCATTTGTGGGGCAAATCTTAACAAAATCTTCTCCGAAACCGCTCACCCAATTGCTTTGATAACCCACAGGGACACTTCCCGGGTTAGTAGTTCTTAATTTGTTCATCAGAGGGCGCTGCGATTTTTTTCTATTTTTTTATGAATTTTTGTGTGTTTTTGCTATTTTCAACTTCTCCAGAACCGTCACTCAGATTAAGCTGAAACTTGGTGGATATGTTCCTTGTAGAAGGGTTAAACAAATTGTTCACTAGGTGGCACTGCTGTGGATTCCTGATTTTTACCTCAGCTGACTTGTCAGTCAGCTGAGGTTTTTTGAGGGTCCGTCGTCCGTCGTCCGTCCGTCGTCCGTCGTCCACAATTCACCTTTTCGACTTCTTCTCAAAAACCGTCAGCCAGATTCACTTCAAACTTAGTGGAGATGTGCCTTGGGTGGGTCTCTACCAAGTTTGTTCAATTGGTCACGGTCCAATGATTTTTGGATTTTTAATGATTTTTTTTGTTCTTTTTTGGGTAAATCTTAAAAAAATCTTCTTCTCCGAAACTGCTCACCCAATTGCTTTGATATCACACAGGAACACTCCCTAGGACTCCTAGTTATTAATTTGTTCACCTGGTGGCGCTGCAAGTTTTTCCTAATTTTTTTATGATTTTTTGTGTGTTGTAGCTATTTTCGACTTCTTCTCCAGAACCGTCACTCAGATTAAGCTGAAACATGGAGGATGTGTTCCTTGTAGAAGGGTCAAACAAAGTTGTACACTATGTGGGAATGCTGCGGATTCCTGATTTTTAAGGATTTTTTCAATTCTGGTACTTGTCGGTCAACGCAGCTTTCCTTTGATTACTATGGAAGTCAATGGGCATTCTAATGCTAATTCACATTTTCGACTTCTCCAAAACCTTCATCCAGATTAACTTCAAACTTGGTGGCAATGTACGTTGGGTGGGTTTCTACCAATTTTGTTCAAATGTTTATGCTCCAGTGATTTTTTTATTTTTAATGAATTTTTTTGTTCTTTTTTTTTTGGACAAATCTTAAAAGATCTTGTAAGTCAATGGGCATTCTAATGCTAATTCACAGGACAACTGACATGAAATTTACTGTTTACTTGATAACTTGAGATCTGTTTTGAGTTAGTTACACATGTTAATTATTCTGTATGATGGTCATGCTGAGACAGTACATGAATGACCTTGACCTCGTTTGTGTGGTCACAGTGCAACATACATGAATTTTACTCTTCATTATAACTTGAGAAGTACTTGAACTTTGATGTTGCACATGTAAGTGTTCTTCTATAAAGTTCAGACTTACTCAGAACATGGTGTCCTTGATCCTTTCCCAAGTTGATAGAGCTGCAAGTGTGATGAATGTCAAGATCAGCTGAGGCACGGGCTGTTCACACAGCCCTCTTGTTAACAATTTTTTTCAATTCAGGTGATTGTCGGTCAGTGCAGATTTCCTATTGATTACTATGTAAGGCAATGGACATTCCAATGCTAATTCACATTTTTGACTTCATCACCAAAACCGTCATCCAGATTGGCTTCAAACGTGGTGGCAATGTACCTTGGGTGGATTTCTACCAGGTTTGTTCAAATGGTCATGATCCAGGGATTTTTGGATTTTTCTTGTTTCATTATTTATGCTTTCGGACTGTGTTGAACTAGTCTTGCCATACCATTCCCTATTCTATAGATATAAAAAAGAAAAAATGCACAATATTTAGTAAAAATGCACATAACATAAGATAATGTACATCCTCATAATTTTAGTCAACATGGCAAAACAGAAATTATAGGCCCTATTTTTATGTAATCTGTCAAATCTACATCCCACTGAAAATTTTTGGAAGTTTCTTCATTTATAGACCTACTCAGCTATAGACTGTATTTTATTTTACTTATTTATTATATACATATATACTGGTGTATATATATATAAATTTTTTTCATAATTCACCCTGACTAATTCCTGACTGCCCTGTGCAAAGAGCAAGGAGATAGACTTCATGCTGCCTCATTCAGATGCCTTGCTTTGGTGAACAACTCCTTTTCGCATGCAAACATACTGTATACACTGTATATGCCACTATTCCCCACACTAAACTCTGACCTGCAAAGGCCACAATAAGCCTTCGTGTAGTCTCCTTCCAACTGCCGTAACCACACGATGAACTCGGGATCCTCCTTCCATTCGGTCTGGAAATGCAAGCTGTACTTCTTCGTCGCTTTAGTACTACCACTGGTTTCACCAGCTTCATCGTTTGGTTTTCGTTTATGTGGCTTTTTTGGTGGTTTGCCCATGATCTTTGAATTCTGCAGGGTTTGTCTTTCCTGGGAAAGTGAAGGGCACAGACAATGGAGAGCAGAGAGAAAGTAACACAATTTTTTATTGGATCGGCACGAACTTCCGGTTCCTCACAAGTGAATCAAAAATAGATTTACATTACTTTGGATCAGAAAAATAGCACACCCGCTATACACACTCGCTATAGGTTAAATATGATGAAATTACTTCTGTGTGACATTGAGTTGAACACATGGAATCTCCACTTGCAACTAGCACAGTCACAAGCGGATTTATTTGATTTAATTCTTTTTTTTTGCACATTTTTGGTAATTTTCGGGAAAATCTTTGAATAATTCGGGAGTCGGGAGGGAAGGTTGTACATGCTTGAAAATTTGGGACACTCCGAATGTTTCGGGAGGGTTGGCAACAATGGGTTAGACCTTTATTGTTGAACAACAGTCTGACATAAACATGTGAGAACTTCTCTTCTGCCAATCGTTAATTGTATTGGAGCAGTGTAAATGAACGCCTTCAAGGTTGTCAATGGGTTCTTTCTGTACTGGAACACTGCCACCATGTCATGGGGTAATGAAGATTCTCTCCACACACTCAGCAGACAGGTTTTAAAGACTTTAATATGTCAGTTAACAGGACAGAAAACACCACTGATGTAACCTGGTACAGGGCCTGTGGACAAGATGGCTGCCGCCTGATACTGGGGCCAGTCCTTAATACTTAACGCAAGGGAGCAGTCATTAACTGTGGTCATCATAGGATGATGTCGCAGGTTTACACACTCTTACCGGCAATGCTGCAAGGCCTGGATGCCAGTCAAGAAGAAATTTTCTTCAGCCACCCTGAAAAAGTCGTTCACAGTGGAAATAATATCATTTCTAGGAAAATGGCAGCTGGCTAGTCCCTTTTTCATTTTGGGAAACAAGGTGGAAGTCTGATGGGGCTAAATCGGGTAAATAAGGGGGATGGTCAATGAGTTCAGAGCTACAATCGTGGATCGCTGACATGGCAACCACCGATTTGTGAACAGGAGCATTGCCTTGGTGAAACAGGACTCCTTTTGTAACGGCCGCATATACAATGCCGCTAAAGTGTTTCATTGATTTGACCAAGAGTCTCAACTGGAAAATGTACTTTTGTAGAGGTTTAGTGATGTTTATTTCGCAAAGACGCATACATGTCGCAGATACCACAACTTGGGCACAAGCTCGCACATCGCAGCAAACTTCCTACTTTCTTTTCCGTGAAAACTTCTTGGTTCCACAAATTGCCTATTAAAGTGGTAAAAAACGCACGCAAACCACGTTTCGTGCACGCACGCATCAAGACTGTGTCCTGGGAAACTTTTTCCTCACGTACACGGGCACGTCATAAAATTGATTCGCAAAACTGCCACAGGTGGCAGCACCTACTGAGAGACAATGGACTTAGTCAAGCATTGCAACTTTACAAAGTTGCTCAAGTGGCTGCTTAAGTTTATTTCAAGCTGCCGCCGTAACATGGCTCCCCAAATTAGGAAGATTAATTTCCACTAACCTTTAAAAAATAAATGAAATATTGCAGTTTGTAACTTAACATTTTCAGCTATTAGACGAAGTTAAATAGTCAACAGTCTAGAAGACTATTGCTGGAGTCGCAGATTGCCAATATAGACCTACTTCTGTAAGAAGCTATCCTAAAAACTCATCGAAGATCAAAGGAGGAGATTCCTGAAACTTATAAGTATGGAATAAGTGTTATGTAATCTCAGGCTACCCGATGGGGAATTAAATCCTGGACTCCTGCGTGACAGGCGGAGATACTTACCACTATACCTTATTACTGATCTACCTCACTCTCTACCAGGGTAATTATCTTTTGGATGGGTCGTTCCAGGTGGACCACTGGATGGTGTCGTTTGCCCTCAGTATCAAGTGACTGGCTAGCCATGGCAAGCTTTACCTTGCGCACATGACCATCACTATCTGGGTATACCTGTTCAACTCGAGCCAACTGCCATTGATTTCTGGGCAAGTTGTCCTCCTTGAGCATGCAAATGTCCCCAATCTGGGCATTGCAGTGTGGGTTTACCCACTTTTGTCGTACTTGCAAGGTTTGTAAGAACTCCTTTCTCCACCTACACCAGAATTCGTTCCCCAGATACTGTACTCGGTGCCATCGCCTTCGTACATACAAATCAGTACGCTGAAAAACACCTGGAGGGGGGAGGAGCACCTTTGACTTCATGGTCAATAAATGATTAGAAGTTAGAGGCTCCATTGACTTTGGGTCTCTCCTATTGTCCACTGTGAGAGGACGACAATTTACGATCGCAGTGACTTCACACAGAAGAGTTCTTAATAACTCATCGTCCAGCTGGTAGGCTGTTTGGGTCAGCAAGGATGCAAGTACATTGCGGACAGTTCGTATCTGCCGCTCCCAAACGCCGCCCATGTGGCTTGCAGAAGGAACATTCATTTTGAACTCTATCAGGTCACAGCCTTCTTTCAGAAGAAATTCATGCACTCGCGCCTGATCTATATTG